>CM062811.1:1062192539-1062445039 GCA_031772625.1 Pinus tabuliformis
TTAGGCCTTGTTCAATACCAAGAGCCAAAACCATAGTAACACAATACCATCAACTTCAAAACTAGGGATCAACACGTCCGCCGAGACGCCAAGGTCCAAAACCATAGGCACAACTTCCAAGGAATAACCGCCATGGACCAAAGGTACGTTTCCACATACACGCGCTTTTGCTGAAGCCAACCTGCGTGTACACGCGACTTGGGCTTAACGAACCTGCGTGTATGAACTTTCTCTTCTTCTTATAGTCTGATCATCAATTCCTTGCTGCTGACCTTCTGTACTATGATTTGTCATCAGTGAGGTTTGCCATCAAGGACAACACTTATCTCATAATGCCAACAATCTCCCCCTTTGGACTTGATGGCAAAGCTAACTTGTCACACTTAGAACTATCATCTGATTCCTTTGAGCTGTCCTCCATCAGTCACATCTGATATCTCTTCTGAAGATTCCTCATCTGATTCCTTTGAGCTATCCTCCATCAGTCACACCTGATATCTCTTCTGAAGATTATACATAAGTGAGATATTCTTCTATGAGAGGGTTGCCATCAAGTACAACACATGCAACAATCTCCCCCTTTGGACTTGATGGCAACAACACCAAATCACTCTCCCCCTTTGACATCAAGGGCAAAGGGTGGACCAAGATATTCTCTTCCTTTGCTGAATCATTCCACTGTCCATACTCCCCCTGAGTACCTGCTGAAATCTCTGAATAATCTCCCCCTTTGTATATGCCAAGGTGTACCAGTCTGTCAATGCTCCCCCTGAGTACATGCCAAGTCTCTGTACTGCTGAAGTGTGCTGTTCATGCTCTTCCTGACTGTAGGCAAGATCTGCAAAAGATGTTCTTCAAGAAGAACATGACTCTATACATCATAAAAGACCTTCCTATCACCAAAGACTCATACATACATCCATCTCTCAACTAAGTGAGGATATACAAAAGTTGACTCATCCACCCAACCAAGTGGGAATACATCAAAATTTTACATATGACAACCAATCACATTGCATCAATCATCCCAGGCATAGTGGGGAAACCAAAATAGGCCGTTACATGACCTTGACACCATGAAAGAGATACCACAAAAGAGATATATGACATAGAGATGAAATAACTAGACCAAGACTTATGAAAGTCACCAGCAGCATCTGATAATCACCATTCAGATCAGCAACCAAGAGATCCTTCTGTTTTCCTTTCGCCTTTGTTCCTTCTGAAATCAACACCAAATGTGAACTAGAACCAAAAGCTTTAGGATAATGCCAACAATGCATCATTGGAAGATTATCTGCTCCCCCTGAACCTGTACCAGATGATCTCTGTCAGACCTATACCAGACTTTCTGCAACCAACATATGTCCCTGCTGATTTCCTTCAAATCTCCATATACGCGTCTGTATACACATAAACAAGCGTATATACGCATATATCCCTTACGAAACACGCGTACACCATATACGCGACTATCCCCTTGTAAAACGGCGTATGCACGCGGATATACTTTAAACAACACGCGTACACAAATTTCCATATCAGCAACCTGTAAATGTCCTGTAGAGAATAGGTCATCAACCTATAACAAGGTATGTCTGCATCAATTCATCCCTTTGAACAGAATTCAGAGTCATTCACATTGTATCATGTGTGAAACTACCATAGCCATTTCATCAAGCTCTACATGATCCAAGTATCATTACTTGGGAACTTCTGCATATATGTAAGGATCAACAATAGCAAGATATATCATTTAGCCATATAAGAATCATCACCAAGGATTATTAATCATAATGCCAACATTGAATTGCTAAAAGGCATATGCTCCCCCTCAACCTGTGCCATCTGTTAGATCTGATCATGCATATATCAGCAATAAGCATCAAAACATCATTATCCTCAAGTTAGGATCAAAACACTTCCAGACATCATACAAGTAACAAAAACATTTCCACACATCCTCAGCAGACTGTAGCTATTAACCAATAGAGCAAATAATGGGCTGAATCATATCAGATCCCTTTTCTGAGCCTGTCCCCACTGCTTTTCCTCAGACTGACATATACGCGACTTTGCAGTGTCGAACTCGCGTATATACGCGACTTCCCTTTAAGAAACTTGCGTATGAGATTCAGGATACTGAAGGTTTACACTTTCAGCTCCCCCTGAGTCTGATATGTCTGTGCTGTGTTGTGTCTCAGTACATTGTGCTGACTATACTTCCTTCTTCCTCCATATCTTCAAGTGTGATGAGGTTTTCTCCTTTTGGTGTGATGTCCATCCTTTGTTCCTGCATTCCTTTGCTATATGTCCAAGCTTGTTACATGCATAACATCTTACATGTTTCATATTTCTCCTGTAGCAATCAAAAGCTTTGTGACCAAACATATTGCAAGCAAAGCAATATCCATTAAAGTACCTTGAGTGTGATGATCTTTCTCCATGATGGTCTTGAACCCTTCTTCTTCTACATCTAGCTGCAACATGTCCAAGATTATGACATACATAACATTCAACTTTATTCATAAGAGGAGTAAAAGATTTTCTTTGAGGAGTCTCTTTCCTTGATTTTTGATGGGATTGACCTTTCATCTCCTTGTTGATCATTTTAGTTTTCTCTTTAGAGTTCCTTGCCTCACCTTGTGAACTAGATTCACCTTCAACAGATTCATGAAAACCAAGACCAGTCTTGATAGCAGGAGACCTTTGACTACTAAGAATATCATCCAAGATTTTAGTACTATCTTGAAATCTCAACAGTTTATCCTTTTCTTCTAATTTACCTTTCAAGATATTTACCTCAACCTGAAGTTGTTCTTCCTTTTCTAGACATTGCTTCTTCATGTCTTCTTCAACTTTTCTTCCTTCTTCCATTTGTTGCCTTAGATTGAGTATCTCCTTTTCTTGCTTTTCATGCAGATCCTGCTGCATTTGACGAACTCTGAAGGCACATTCCAACTGTGATTTTAAGCTGATGACTTCGTTGTCTAGTTTTGCAATTGCTTGGAGTAGATCTGTATTCTGCTTCTTTGATTCTTCAAGATCTCCTTTTAGTGAGAGGATTGTAGCTTCAAGATTTTCATAGTAGCTGGATCTATCTTTGAGTTTCTTGATGGTTGTGCTTCTTTCGTTGACTTCTTTTCTTAATGATGTCACTTCATGCTGCAATTTTTGACATTGGTCTTCCTTGTCCTTGAGTAGCTTTCTTACCTTGTTTCCTTCTTCTAGTTGGGCCTTTAGTTTGGTAACTTCTTCTTTGAAAGCACATTCCCTTTTGTTCAATAGATCTTGTTGATCTTTAACTTTGTCTGCAAGCCTTCTAAATGCTGCCTCTATTTGACAATTTTCTTGCTCACATATACAAGCATATTCAGTAGTTTCACTATCACTTCCATCTCTTTCACAAGGAAATATAGCTGGAACATCAGAGGATAACACATTCATACCTGATAATGACTCTGAATCTGATTCTGAATCTGAAGAGCTTCTTATACCTAATCCCCAATCGACTCTCCCACTATCATAGATCTTCTGAGATGTCTTCTTCTTCTTATGAGCTTTCTTCTTAAGCTTCTTACCCATTGTTCCACGGATCTCCTTCAAGCGATCAAGCTTCTACCAAAGGACCTGCTCTGATACCAATTGTTGGAAATAATACTGAGAGGGGGGGGTGAATCAGTATTATCAGATCAATCAAACTTTTCAATTTCATACTCAGAAACATATACGCTACTTAAATTAAGTGAACCAGCGTGTACACGCTACTGTGTCTAATGAAACTCACGTATATCCAGAGATCTTATAATTCAGTTAGCTTAATCTTCAGTAAATGCATCAGATCATTATTAAGCATATTAACAGTAAACAGGTGCAGAATAACATAACAGAACATCACACAAGAGCCACACACATGAACACAAAGATATAAGGTGGAAACCCAATGTGGGTGAAAACCACCTGCTGCAAGTCATCTCAATCTTCTTCTTAATAAGAAAATCCTTTTACAATATTTGTACTGGTGCAGTCTTATACCAGTACGGGAGCTACAACCCCCTTTGCTCTTGTACTAGCCGATCCATTTACTAGTACGCAGGCTGCTACCTGCTACAATGCTCCAAAGATCTCCTTTAGCTTTTGTACTAGCTTAGATACTAGTACGTAGGTGCTTGCCTACAATCTTCTCACCTCCAGGTACCACGTTTCATCAATTTTCAGACTGGATACACTGAAGCACAACACATAATCTGAAAGGCCACATTTCATCCAATTTTCATACTGGACCCATAACTATCATTGAAGATAAAAACCAATCATCAAACCCTGAATCACTGAAACCCTGTTAACAACACTGTCACCAGAACACAGAGCAGACACAGAACTCTGTAATAACCATCTGACCCATCTGCAACTTCAAATATCAAGCTTTACAATGTATACACTACTTCGATGAATCAAACCCGCGTGTATACGCGCTTTCGACAAAGACAACCTGCGTACAGATCTAAAAATAGTTTCTCATAACTTACAGCTGTACCAGACATCAATCATACTCATAATACTTATAGAACAATACATGCGTCAGTATGTAGATCTAGAATAAGCATCATAAAGATAGTTCATTTCAAACCATTTGATCCCGATCTCTCCTTAGATCTTGCTCTCCATCAACCGATGAGATCTCTCCTTAGCTCAGATCAAGCAATGCATCATCAACCCATAACCAGCATACTGGATCTAATGCTTCATCAGATATTCAAGACATTTCAGATGCACTTGCCTAATGATTTCCTTCTCCTTATATAGCCTTAGGCCTTGTTCAATACCAAGAGCCAAAACCATAGTAACACAATACCATCAACTTCAAAACTAGGGATCAACACGTCCGCCGAGACGCCAAGGTCCAAAACCATAGGCACAACTTCCAAGGAATAACCGCCATGGACCAAAGGTACGTTTCCACATACACGCGCTTTTGCTGAAGCCAACCTGCGTGTACACGCGACTTGGGCTTAACGAACCTGCGTGTATGAACTTTCTCTTCTTCTTATAGTCTGATCATCAATTCCTTGCTGCTGACCTTCTGTACTATGATTTGTCATCAGTGAGGTTTGCCATCAAGGACAACACTTATCTCATAATGCCAACAATCTCCCCCTTTGGACTTGATGGCAAAGCTAACTTGTCACACTTAGAACTATCATCTGATTCCTTTGAGCTGTCCTCCATCAGTCACATCTGATATCTCTTCTGAATATTCCTCATCTGATTCCTTTGAGCTGTCCTCCATCAGTCACACCTGATATCTCTTCTGAAGATTATACATAAGTGAGATATTCTTCTATGAGAGGGTTGCCATCAAGTACAACACATGCAACAATCTACCCCTTTGGACTTGATGGCAACAACACCAAATCACTCTCCCCCTTTGACATCAAGGGCAAAGGGTGGACCAAGATATTCTCTTCCTTTGCTGAATCATTCCACTGTCCATACTCCCCCTGAGTACCTGCTGAAATCTCTGAATAATCTCCCCCTTTGTATATGCCAAGGTGTACCAGTCTGTCAATGCTCCCCCTGAGTACATGCCAAGTCTCTGTACTGCTGAAGTGTGCTGTTCATGCTCTTCCTGACTGTAGGCAAGATCTGCAAAAGATGTTCTTCAAGAAGAACATGACTCTATACATCATAAAAGACCTTCCTATCACCAAAGACTCATACATACATCCATCTCTCAACTAAGTGAGGATATACAAAAATTGACTCATCCACCCAACCAAGTGGGAATACATCAAAATTTTACATATGACAACCAATCACATTGCATCAATCATCCCAGGAATAGTGGGGAAACCAAAATAAAACGTTACATGACCTTGACACCATGAAAGAGATACCACAAAAGAGATATATGACATAGAGATGAAATAACTAGACCAAGACTTATGAAAGTCACCAGCAGCATCTGATAATCACCATTCAGATCAGCAACCAAGAGATCCTTCTGTTTTCCTTTCGCCTTTGTTCCTTCTGAAATCAACACCAAATGTGAACTAGAACCAAAAGCTTTAGGATAATGCCAACAATGCATCATTGGAAGATTATCTGCTCCCCCTGAACCTGTACCAGATGATCTCTGTCAGACTTATACCAGACTTTCTGCAACCAACATCTGTCCCTGCTGATTTCCTTCAAATCTCCATATACGCGTCTGTATACACATAAACAAGCGTATATACGCATATATCCCTTACGAAACACGCGTACACCATATACGCGACTATCCCCTTGTAAAACGGCGTATGCACGCGGATATACTTTAAACAACACGCGTACACAAATTTCCATATCAGCAACCTGTAAATGTCCTGTAGAGAATAGGTCATCAACCTATAACAAGGTATGTCTGCATCAATTCATCCCTTTGAACAGAATTCAGAGTCATTCACATTGTATCATGTGTGAAACTACCATAGCCATTTCATCAAGCTCTACATGATCCAAGTATCATTACTTGGGAACTTCTGCATATATGTAAGGATCAACAATAGCAAGATATATCATTTAGCCATATAAGAATCATCACCAAGGATTATTAATCATAATGCCAACATTGAATTGCTAAAAGGCATATGCTCCCCCTCAACCTGTGCCATCTGTTAGATCTGATCATGCATATATCAGCAATAAGCATCAAAACATCATTATCCTCAAGTTAGGATCAAAACACTTCCAGACATCATACAAGTAACAAAAACATTTCCACACATCCTCAGCAGACTGTAGCTATTAACCAATAGAGCAAATAATGGGCTGAATCATATCAGATCCCTTTTCTGAGCCTGTCCCCACTGCTTTTCCTCAGACTGACATATACGCGACTTTGCAGTGTCGAACTCGCGTATATACGCGACTTCCCTTTAAGAAACTTGCGTATGAGATTCAGGATACTGAAGGTTTACACTTTCAGCTCCCCCTGAGTCTGATATGTCTGTGCTGTGTTGTGTCTCAGTACATTGTGCTGACTGTACTTCCTTCTTCCTCCATATCTTCAAGTGTGATGAGGTTTTCTCCTTTTGGTGTGATGTCCATCCTTTGTTCCTGCATTCCTTTGCTATATGTCCAAGCTTGTTACATGCATAACATCTTACATGTTTCATATTCCTCCTGTAGCAATCAGCAGCTTTGTGACCAAACATATTGCAAGCAAAGCAATATCCATTAAAGTACCTTGAGTGTGATGATCTTTCTGCATGATGGTCTTGAACCCTTCTTCTTCTACATCTAGCTGCAACATGTCCAAGATTATGACATACATAACATTCAACTTTATTCATAAGAGGAGTAAAATATTTTCTTTGAGGAGTCTCTTTCCTTGATTTTTGATGGGATTGACCTTTCATCTCCTTGTTGATCATTTTAGTTTTCTCTTTAGAGTTCCTTGCCTCACCTTGTGAACTAGATTCACCTTCAACAGATTCATGAAAACCAAGACCAGTCTTGATAGCAGGAGACCTTTGACTACTAAGAATATCATCCAAGATTTTAGTACTATCTTGAAATCTCAACAGTTTATGCTTTTCTTCTAATTTACCTTTCAAGATATTTACCTCAACCTGAAGTTGTTCTTCCTTTTCTAGACATTGCTTCTTCATGTCTTCTTCAACTTTTCTTCCTTCTTCCATTTGTTGCCTTAGATTGAGTATCTCCTTTTCTTGCTTTTCATGCAGATCCTGCTGCATTTGATGAACTCTGAAGGCACATTCCAACTGTGATTTTAAGCTGATGACTTCGTTGTCTAGTTTTGCAATTGCTTGGAGTAGATCTGTATTCTGCTTCTTTGATTCTTCAAGATCTCCTTTTAGTGAGAGGATTGTAGCTTCAAGATTTTCATAGTAGCTGGATCTATCTTTGAGTTTCTTGATGGTTGTGCTTCTTTCGTTGACTTCTTTTCTTAATGATGTCACTTCATGCTGCAATTTTTGACATTGGTCTTCCTTGTCCTTGAGTAGCTTTCTTACCTTGTTTCCTTCTTCTAGTTGGGCCTTTAGTTTGGTAACTTCTTCTTTGAAAGCACATTCCATTTTGTTCAATAGATCTTGTTGATCTTTAACTTTGTCTGCAAGCCTTCTAAATGGTGCCTCTATTTGACACTTTTCTTTCTCACATATACAAGGATATTCAGTAGTTTCACTATCACTTCCATCTCTTTCACAAGGAAATATAGCTGGAACATCAGAGGATAACACATTCATACCTGATAATGACTCTGAATCTGATTCTGAATCTGAAGAGCTTCTTATACCTAATCCCCAATCGACTCTCCCACTATCATAGATCTTCTGAGATGTCTTCTTCTTCTTATGAGCTTTCTTCTTAAGCTTCTTACCCATTGTTCCACGGATCTCCTTCAAGCGATCAAGCTTCTACCAAAGGACCTGCTCTGATACCAATTGTTGGAAATAATACTGAGAGGGGGGGGTGAATCAGTATTATCAGATCAATCAAACTTTTCAATTTCATACTCAGAAACATATACGCTACTTAAATTAAGTGAACCAGCGTGTACACGCTACTGTGTCTAATGAAACTCGCGTATATCCAGAGATCTTATAATTCAGTTAGCTTAATCTTCAGTAAATGCATCAGATCATTATTAAGCATATTAACAGTAAACAGGTGCAGAATAACATAACAGAACATCACACAAGAGCCACACACATGAACACAAAGATATATGGTGGAAACCCAATGTGGGTGAAAACCACCTGCTGCAAGTCATCTCAATCTTCTTCTTAATAAGAAAATCCTTTTACAATATTTGTACTGGTGCAGTCTTATACCAGTACGGGAGCTACAACCCCCTTTGCTCTTGTACTAGCCGATCCATTTACTAGTACGCAGGCTGCTACCTGCTACAATGCTCCAAAGATCTCCTTTAGCTTTTGTACTAGCTTAGATACTAGTACGTAGGTGCTTGCCTACAATCTTCTCACCTCCAGGTACCACGTTTCATCAATTTTCAGACTGGATACACTGAAGCACAACACATAATCTGAAAGGCCACATTTCATCCAATTTTCATACTGGACCCATAACTATCATTGAAGATAAAAACCAATCATCAAACCCTGAATCATTGAAACCCTGTTAACAACACTGTCACCAGAACACAGAGCAGACACAGAACTCTGTAATAACCATCTGACCCATCTGCAACTTCAAATATCAAGCTTTACAATGTATACGCTACTTCGATGAATCAAACCCGCGTGTATACGCGCTTTCGACAAAGACAACCCGCGTACAGATCTAAAAATAGTTTCTCATAACTTACAGCTGTACCAGACATCAATCATACTCATAATACTTATAGAACAATACATGCGTCAGTATGTAGATCTAGAATAAGCATCATAAAGATAGTTCATTTCAAACCATTTGATCCCGATCTCTCCTTAGATCTTGCTCTCCATCAACCGATGAGATCTCTCCTTAGCTCAGATCAAGCAATGCATCATCAACCCATAACCAGCATACTGGATCTAATGCTTCATCAGATATTCAAGACATTTCAGATGCACTTGCCTAATGATTTCCTTCTCCTTATATAGCCTTAGGCCTTGTTCAATACCAAGAGCCAAAACCATAGTAACACAATACCATCAACTTCAAAACTAGGGATCAACACGTCCGCCGAGACGCCAAGGTCCAAAACCATAGGCACAACTTCCAAGGAATAACCGCCATGGACCAAAGGTACGTTTCCACATACATGCGCTTTTACTGAAGCCAACCTGCGTGTACACGCGACTTGGGCTTAACGAACCTGCGTGTATGAACTTTCTCTTCTTCTTATAGTCTGATCATCAATTCCTTGTTGCTGACCTTCTGTACTATGATTTGTCATCAGTGAGGTTTGCCATCAAGGACAACACTTATCTCATAATGCCAACAATCTCCCCCTTTGGACTTGATGGCAAAGCTAACTTGTCACACTTAGAACTATCATCTGATTCCTTTGAGCTGTCCTCCATCAGTCACATCTGATATCTCTTCTGAAGATTCCTCATCTGATTCCTTTGAGCTGTCCTCCATCAGTCACACCTGATATCTCTTCTGAAGATTATACATAACTGAGATATTCTTCTATGAGAGGGTTGCCATCAAGTACAACACATGCAACAATCTCCCCCTTTGGACTTGATGGCAACAACACCAAATCACTCTCCCCCTTTGACATCAAGGGCAAAGGGTGGACCAAGATATTCTCTTCCTTTGCTGAATCATTCCACTGTCCATACTCCCCCTGAGTACCTGCTGAAATCTCTGAATAATCTCCCCCTTTGTATATGCCAAGGTGTACCAGTCTGTCAATGCTCCCCCTGAGTACATGCCAAGTCTCTGTACTGCTGAAGTGTGCTGTTCATGCTCTTCCTGACTGTAGGCAAGATCTGCAAAAGATGTTCTTCAAGAAGAACATGACTCTATACATCATAAAAGACCTTCCTATCACCAAAGACTCATACATACATCCATCTCTCAACTAAGTGAGGATATACAAAAATTGACTCATCCACCCAACCAAGTGGGAATACATCAAAATTTTACATATGACAACCAATCACATTGCATCAATCATCCCAGGCATAGTGGGGAAACCAAAATAGGCCGTTACATGACCTTGACACCATGAAAGAGATACCACAAAAGAGATATATGACATAGAGATGAAATAACTAGACCAAGACTTATGAAAGTCACCAGCAGCATCTGATAATCACCATTCAGATCAGCAACCAAGAGATCCTTCTATTTCCTTTCGCCTTTGTTCCTTCTGAAATCAACACCAAATGTGAACTAGAACCAAAAGCTTTAGGATAATGCCAACAATGCATCATTGGAAGATTATCTGCTCCCCCTGAACCTGTACCAGATGATCTCTGTCAGACCTATACCAGACTTTCTGCAACCAACATCTGTCCCTGCTGATTTCCTTCAAATCTCCATATACGCGTCTGTATACACATAAACAAGCGTATATACGCATATATCCCTTACGAAACACGCGTACACCATATACGCGACTATCCCCTTGTAAAACGGCGTATGCACGCGGATATACTTTAAACAACACGCGTACACAAATTTCCATATCAGCAACCTGTAAATGTCCTGTAGAGAATAGGTCATCAACCTATAACAAGGTATGTCTGCATCAATTCATCCCTTTGAACAGAATTCAGAGTCATTCACATTGTATCATGTGTGAAACTACCATAGCCATTTCATCAAGCTCTACATGATCCAAGTATCATTACTTGGGAACTTCTGCATATATGTAAGGATCAACAATAGCAAGATATATCACTTAGCCATATAAGAATCATCACCAAGGATTATTAATCATAATGCCAACATTGAATTGCTAAAAGGCATATGCTCCCCCTCAACCTGTGCCATCTGTTAGATCTGATCATGCATATATCAGCAATAAGCATCAAAACATCATTATCCTCAAGTTAGGATCAAAACACTTCCAGACATCATACAAGTAACAAAAACATTTCCACACATCCTCAGCAGACTGTAGCTATTAACCAATAGAGCAAATAATGGGCTGAATCATATCAGATCCCTTTTCTGAGCCTGTCCCCACTGCTTTTCCTCAGACTGACATATACGCGACTTTGCAGTGTCGAACTCGCGTATATACGCGACTTCCCTTTAAGAAACTTGCGTATGAGATTCAGGATACTGAAGGTTTACACTTTCAGCTCCCCCTGAGTCTGATATGTCTGTGCTGTGTTGTGTCTCAGTACATTGTGCTGACTGTACTTCCTTCTTCCTCCATATCTTCAATTGTGATGAGGTTTTCTCCTTTTGGTGTGATGTCCATCCTTTGTTCCTGCATTCCTTTGCTATATGTCCAAGCTTGTTACATGCATAACATCTTACATGTTTCATATTCCTCCTGTAGCAATCAGCAGCTTTGTGACCAAACATATTGCAAGCAAAGCAATATCCATTAAAGTACCTTGAGTGTGATGATCTTTCTGCATGATGGTCTTGAACCCTTCTTCTTCTACATCTAGCTGCAACATGTCCAAGATTATGACATACATAACATTCAACTTTATTCATAAGAGGAGTAAAAGATTTTCTTTGAGGAGTCTCTTTCCTTGATTTTTGATGGGATTGACCTTTCATCTCCTTGTTGATCATTTTAGTTTTCTCTTTAGAGTTCCTTGCCTCACCTTGTGAACTAGATTCACCTTCAACAGATTCATGAAAACCAAGACCAGTCTTGATAGCAGGAGACCTTTGACTACTAAGAATATCATCCAAGATTTTAGTACTATCTTGAAATCTCAACAGTTTATCCTTTTCTTCTAATTTACCTTTCAAGATATTTACCTCAACCTGAAGTTGTTCTTCCTTTTCTAGACATTGCTTCTTCATGTCTTCTTCAACTTTTCTTCCTTCTTCCATTTGTTGCCTTAGATTGAGTATCTCCTTTTCTTGCTTTTCATGCAGATCCTGCTGCATTTGACGAACTCTGAAGGCACATTCCAACTGTGATTTTAAGCTGATGACTTCGTTGTCTAGTTTTGCAATTGCTTGGAGTAGATCTGTATTCTGCTTCTTTGATTCTTCAAGATCTCCTTTTAGTGAGAGGATTGTAGCTTCAAGATTTTCATAGTAGCTGGATCTATCTTTGAGTTTCTTGATGGTTGTGCTTCTTTCGTTGACTTCTTTTCTTAATGATGTCACTTCATGCTGCAATTTTTGACATTGGTCTTCCTTGTCCTTGAGTAGCTTTCTTACCTTGTTTCCTTCTTCTAGTTGGGCCTTTAGTTTGGTAACTTCTTCTTTGAAAGCACATTCCCTTTTGTTCAATAGATCTTGTTGATCTTTAACTTTGTCTGCAAGCCTTCTAAATGCTGCCTCTATTTGACACTTTTCTTGCTCACATATACAAGCATATTCAGTAGTTTCACTATCACTTCCATCTCTTTCACAAGGAAATATAGCTGGAACATCAGAGGATAACACATTCATACCTGATAATGACTCTGAATCGGATTCTGAATCTGAAGAGCTTCTTATACCTAATCCCCAATCGACTCTCCCACTATCATAGATCTTCTGAGATGTCTTCTTCTTCTTATGAGCTTTCTTCTTAAGCTTCTTACCCATTGTTCCACGGATCTCCTTCAAGCGATCAAGCTTCTACCAAAGGACCTGCTCTGATACCAATTGTTGGAAATAATACTGAGAGGGGGGGGTGAATCAGTATTATCAGATCAATCAAACTTTTCAATTTCATACTCAGAAACATATACGCTACTTAAATTAAGTGAACCAGCGTGTACACGCTACTGTGTCTAATGAAACTCGCGTATATCCAGAGATCTTATAATTCAGTTAGCTTAATCTTCAGTAAATGCATCAGATCATTATTAAGCATATTAACAGTAAACAGGTGCAGAATAACATAACAGAACATCACACAAGAGCCACACACATGAACACAAAGATATAAGGTGGAAACCCAATGTGGGTGAAAACCACCTGCTGCAAGTCATCTCAATCTTCTTCTTAATAAGAAAATCCTTTTACAATATTTGTACTGGTGCAGTCTTATACCAGTACGGGAGCTACAACCCCCTTTGCTCTTGTACTAGCCGATCCATTTACTAGTACGCAGGCTGCTACCTGCTACAATGCTCCAAAGATCTCCTTTAGCTTTTGTACTAGCTTAGATACTAGTACGTAGGTGCTTGCCTACAATCTTCTCACCTCCAGGTACCACGTTTCATCAATTTTCAGACTGGATACACTGAAGCACAACACATAATCTGAAAGGCCACATTTCATCCAATTTTCATACTGGACCCATAACTATCATTGAAGATAAAAACCAATCATCAAACCCTGAATCACTGAAACCCTGTTAACAACACTGTCACCAGAACACAGAGCAGACACAGAACTCTGTAATAACCATCTGACCCATCTGCAACTTCAAATATCAAGCTTTACAATGTATACGCTACTTCGATGAATCAAACCCGCGTGTATACGCGCTTTCGACAAAGACAACCCGCGTACAGATCTAAAAATAGTTTCTCATAACTTACAGCTGTACCAGACATCAATCATACTCATAATACTTATAGAACAATACATGCATCAGTATGTAGATCTAGAATAAGCATCATAAAGATAGTTCATTTCAAACCATTTGATCCCGATCTCTCCTTAGATCTTGCTCTCCATCAACCGATGAGATCTCTCCTTAGCTCAGATCAAGCAATGCATCATCAACCCATAACCAGCATACTGGATCTAATGCTTCATCAGATATTCAAGACATTTCAGATGCACTTGCCTAATGATTTCCTTCTCCTTATATAGCCTTAGGCCTTGTTCAATACCAAGAGCCAAAACCATAGTAACACAATACCATCAACTTCAAAACTAGGGATCAACACGTCCGCCGAGACGCCAAGGTCCAAAACCATAGGCACAACTTACAAGGAATAACCGCCATGGACCAAAGGTACGTTTCCACATACACGCGCTTTTGCTGAAGCCAACCTGCGTGTACACGCGACTTGGGCTTAACGAACCTGCGTGTATGAACTTTCTCTTCTTCTTATAGTCTGATCATCAATTCCTTGCTGCTGACCTTCTGTACTATGATTTGTCATCAGTGAGGTTTGCCATCAAGGACAACACTTATCTCATAATGCCAACAGTTTTCTCCAAGAATGATTTTCAAATTTGATTCCCCCTCTAGAAAACTAGAGAGAAATTCCTTATAAACAGAGAAGTGATGAGTGGCCCCACTATCAACCAACCAACTATCCCACGGATCTAGAGGGGATGAACTAGTAAGGGAAGAATAATAATATATTCAGATTGATTTGCAACATTACTTTCATACCTAGAAAATATTAACTCCTTTTATGGACGAAAATCTTCTTCATGATCACTTGGAGCATATCCTATTCTTCTTTGATCTCTTCAATTGTGATCATTCATTTGGTAATATTTCCTTATTTGATCATTGTACTTATTTTTGTTGCTTCTAGTATTATAGCCTCGTGTATTATTCTTCTTGGGGCAACCTCAAGCACAATGACCTTTCTTTTGAAAATTGTAGCATTCAATGTGCAATAATTCCTACCTTCTATTTGGATTTCGAGGAGTATTTCTTGAATTTGATGGACCTCCTTTTCCTTTATTCTTCTTCTTCTTGTCATGAGTGATGAATGCAACAGAGTCTCCTTCTTCATGCTTTTGAATCCTTCCTCTTTATGTCATCCTTGATCTTCTTGAGTGAGCTTTCCAACAATTTCATCAAATGATGGGAGGACATTCTTTTTTCTTATTCTAGTAATAAAGGTTTCTAAAATAGGATGGATACCTCTTAGAGTCACAATCACCAATTCCCTGTCAGGCACAAATTCCCCAAATTTTGCAATTGATCTCTAAGATGAGATATCCTCATTATGTAGGATTGCACATATTCTCCTTTTTTCATGTTTGTGTCTTTGAGTTGATCTTTCAAGGAGATGATTTGATTCAAATTTTTGACTTCATACATCCCACTTATCCTATCATACATGTCCTTATACTTCCTCAAATTTCCAACATATGAAAAAAAATTATCTTGTAAACCATCAAATGTAATTTAATTTTCTATCAACTCACCTTTCTTGTACTTGTTCTTGGAAGTAGTGGAGTCATTCTTCGGAGGCTGAGGTACTTTTCCTTGAATGTATTCCAAAAAATAATTGTTGTCAACTATGATCTCGAACCTAACTTTCCATGTAGAAAAAATTGATGAGTCACCCAACTTCTCATTTTCCTTGAAGAAGGAAGACATATTGACTTGGATAGATTGGCTCCTTTAACTTTCCAAAGATGATTTTTTCAATGCTTGTCTACTTTTTGGTGTGTCCTTCACCTTAGCTCTAATACCATGTTAAAATTTTCAATTTTTTCTATGTTGTATCAATTACTTTAACTCAATTCCATACTTCAAATTGCACTCTTTCCAATAATAATTAGTCTTTTCAATCATAAAAAATGATTGAAGATAGAAATATAAATTCAATGAAAAAGGAGACAATCAACACATCAACAAGAGACACCAGGTTTGGTTAAAGACCAAGGAAAAACCCCATAAGGGGGGAAACACTTTGAAATTATTCTTTTATTATATTTTCATAACATGTTCAGCAGAGAGTACAATGAACCCCATACAATATCATCCAACATAAAAACCCAATAACATTCACAAATATGTTTCCAGCATCAAAATATATCAGAGACAACTTTTCCTGTATGTGGTCAGCTGCGGTCAACTTCGGTCAAGGGACAAATCTCAGTAAAACTTCTTGGTCGCATGGAGGAGGAGTTGTTTGACCAATTGAAGGCTTTCATTCATTCAATTGAGTATGCAAGCCAAAGAATGTGGTCAAATTTGTCCTATGACGAGCAAATGACTGTAACCCAAAACCCTAAAACCAAAAGCGAGCCCCAGACACTCTAATTCTAGACTATTGCAATCTTATTTTGTTGTCATATTGTGTCATTCAAAAACCTCCCTCATTATCATTAGATAATTTAACTTAGCCAATAATGGGGACCCTTTAATATTTTTACTATAGAGTCTTCTAATAATGAAATAAAACAAAAGTCCCAAAAAACCAAAATAACATGCCATATGAACTTAAGGCTTAAATCTATTGGCGTTAAAACTGAATTAGGAAAAAGTTGTATAGGGGTTGTTCATATCACATATCATTGATCACAAAGGGTAAAAACACCATGCTAAGCAAAAACACGAGGTGAATCACCCAAAATTAATGAATTAAGAATAACTCTCAATATAACTTTAAATGAAGAAAATCCCTTCGCACATGTAAATGCATTTCTGATCTTGCCAATAAGCCACATCACTATTGCAAAAAAATAATATTGCAAATCTATATCGGTGTTTATTACTACAACCCTTACTTCCCAATAAAGCTTTTTCCGATATCATGAGATCCTCCATTGCAGTTTCCTCATTGCGATACTAATATCACATCATGAAAACCAATGCAAGCTTAAAGAAAATCCAATGTGATAAACCCCGCCATGAGCCTTTCACCGCATATCCTAATGATTCATTAAAACTCATATCGACAAGAGGATGATTTCAAAAATTATATAATATGCATGCCAAAGAAACTTGCGATGTGAAATAAGCCAGTAGAGCAATGACCTGTACAAAGAGCATGTGAACCCACATCTCTTCATTTATGATTAGTTATAACAATATTAATGGTTCTCGGTAATGTAAATGATTTGATTGATCACATTTAGTGTTTCAAGATTTTGCGTTAATTTCCTATTCTCATGTTATTTCGACATTCTCGCCTTACGTTTCTAACTCTAATTCTTTGCTCCTTATTATTTACATTCTCTCTATTATAGGCTAGTCCCAATAAACAAAATTCAAGAGAAATGTCAAGAGATGCTAAGAAGAACAAGAAAATAATGGTGCCACCACAACTAGCTCCAATTATTGTAGAGGTTATTGAGATGCCTCCATTTTTCTCTGAAACGACATGCACTACAGACTCTGGGTGTTCTTCTTGGGAAGCAATATACAAACTATTTCAAGAAGAAGAACCCAAAGTAGTTACGAGACAAGTGATAGTGCCATATGATTCTACATCGACTTTAGAAACCATCTGGGAAAATGTCACCAATTTCCATATCCATCGAATTGTAGCTCGGCCAAACATTATGCCATACACTGATTTAGTCAAATATGTAATTTATGATGTGAATATCGCAGATAGAAACTTTATAAACTAGAGGACATGGGTGCTTATTGGGTCATTTAAAGTTGAATATTTAAGAAGGATGTATCATCTGCAAGAGACATAGAAAATATATAATGTGTAGTTTCTTCAGAAGTTTGTCGTAGAAAATGCAGTTTAGCCGGACCCGATAATGTAGTGGAGGTGTGAGCCGAACAAACAAAAACATGAAGACGAGGGTATGTATTCTCAAGCCTCCCTTCTTGGTCCTCATTGTTTCTATGATGTGTACACTATTCGAACAACATAATACACATAAGTTCACAATAGAATGGGTTCCCCAAATGGAGGTTGCCTTTGAAGTCTGTATTATGGATTCAGCCACTATCCTATCCAACAATCTAGTATCCTAGATCCTAGCCTACCGAAGAAAACACAATATTACTACCAGGATTGTGCCCCCTTTCTACATGAGTGCTTATATTATGGATGCAGTGTGCTTCACCTCTGAATTTTCATCTATGGGATGGAAATGGACCCTTGAAGACCCTACCCCAATCCATATTTAACATAATATCCTCTGGGTGTCCAATTACCAACCCCATTTTTACAAAATCTTCCATGGAATGATGTTACCCTTATACCAAGTCATCTTTGATGAGAGACCTCCTAGATTTTCTAGAGAATCTAGGGATGACCCTACAACTATAGGAAAATGGTTTGGGGAGGAATTATTGGCGTATGCTAGGATTTTTGGTAGCCTAGTTTCCCCTCACAGTCTCCATTTATATGTACCTGATAAGCTATTGGGTCGAGAAGTTTCCTATAAAGCTGTATGCAATGACCTAACCAAATATCTGAAAGAAGCAAAAAAATCCCTCTAGCCATCATTTCCCATTCATTGTGGAGTCTTTACTTTAGAAAATTTCAAGTATGTAATGTGTGAAATTGTGCATATACTGTGTATGAAATTTCCTACTATTAAACCTAGGCAGTATGATCCAAGCAAGGTAGCGTAGAATTTTGCATCTTAGGTCAAAGTTTGGAAATTCTAGCACGACCTGATGATTTCAAAGACTTGTTTGAAATAGCTCGACACTATAACCATGTAAAAATGTTAGCCAAAGCTCATCTAAACCCTGTAGAGTTAAATAGGTTCAAAGAGTATAGGAGTACAAGGTTAGATAATATTCCCGTTGATATAAGAGAGCTTTTGCAATCAGTTCCACAACAAGAACATGTTTCAGCCCAGGTTTCAAAGGATGTTGAAGTCAATCAGGGAAATAAAGAAAGCTTAACATCAACACAACAGATTGAGGAGTCACCATCTACTAGAGATCTAGACAAGGTATGGGAATAATTTGATAAAATTGTTAATACAATATCACAGGAAGCACAAAACTCCTCTCCAAAAGAAACTTTTAAGACCCCTGAGATTACATAGAAGGTCCTACTCACTATTGGGTCTTCAGATAAATAGGTCAATAATGATGACTTGAAAGTCATTCCGGCTAACCCTACATTTGAAGTTGTGCTCATGTACCTCCCCTAGATGTATTTTAGAGTCCAAACGATATGGTTTTCATGAGTAGACAGAGGAAGAGAAAAAGGACTTTACAGTCCCCAACATTAGTTCTGGGAAATATACCATTGGATATTGTTTAGAAAGATCCAAAAACTAGCCTTGCCGAAGATCTAACAAGGCTATCGCAACTTGCATGAGAATATCCTACAACCACCGTGGATAAAGCCTTAAAGGTATAATAGTTGATCAAAGAAAATTATGATAAGATTGTACAATTAGAAAAATCATAATTCAATGAAAAAAAGAGTATTGATGAGGGATGACAAGCACAGGAAACCCAACTGTAGAAAATCTTTGATGAGATGATGTTATGGAACCATCTTAAGAAAAGATAGAAAAGATAGATCAACGCCTTAGAATTCAGCCTCTTCGAGGGGGCAACCTCCTTTACATTACATAAATGAACAATTCTTGGATGCTACAAATGAAAAGACCTCCTTTATATATATATGATTCTAAGGGGTCATAACATAACCAGAGCCGACATAACAATAATAATGTAAGGGCACAATAATAACAATAGTGGGCTTCTATGGGGCACATTAGTACCAATATGGGCACTACATGGGTACATCAATATAATAAGTGGGTTGTACTAATAACAATAAGTGGTTACACTAGTAGTATAGGGGCCTAACATGACCCTCTCCTCCAAAAAGCGTTGTCCTCAATGCTTGACTAGTTCTTGATGCTTCTATATAAAATTATTGTCCTCCCATGTGGAATCTTCAGTGGGTAAGTTCTTCCACTTGATGAGATACTCTGAAATTGATAGATTTCGTAGCTGTCGGGTTCTTGTTTCTGTGACTGCTCCAGGTTCCAATATGATTTTTCCTTCCTTTCCAATATCTGGCAATATTGTTTGAATTGGGACCTTTTGCAAGTTTTGAATAAGTGGCCATACTTCTTTGTCCTTCTTCCATTCATCCCTTGCTTCGTTTATCCAATCCATTTGGATAATAGAAATAGCACAAAACAATGCTTCCACATCCTCATCCTTGAAGAGTCTTCCCATTCGGTAAGGTCGCCATTTTTTAAGTGCATGTAGAATCGCCAATGTTTCCTTCTCATAAATAGCTTGCTTTAGATGTAGCAGTAAAAATACCCAATCACCTACATCAAAACATTTTTCACTATGATGTTGATTTACCTGTTGTTTCATTTGATTTTGCACCGAAGTGGCGCTATCCTTTAAAAGTTGGAGAACTTGTTGTTGATGCTCGATGTGATCTTTCACTACTTGAACCTTTTTCTTCTTGATATGTCCTTCTATCTTTAGATTTTGAGGAGTGGTAATTTCTTCCAATCCTTTACAAGATATGGTTGGATTCATTTCTTGACGCTCGATGTGATCTTTCACTTCTTGAAAATTTTTCTTCTTGATATGTCCTTCTGTCTCGCTAGTTTGAGGAGTGGTAATTCTCACCAGTGAATTACAGGATATGGTTGGATTCATTTCTTCTTTCTTGATGTGATCTTTCACTTCTTGCACCTTTTTCTTCTTGATATTTCCTTCTATCTTGAGAGTTTGAGGAGTGGTCATTCTTGCCAATAGTTTACAAGATATGTTCTGATTCATTTCTTCTTTCTCTGGGGTCGGGTCCTGGCATATATCCTATTCTTTTGATGTTTCTTGATCCTTTTCTTCCTCCTCTTCATACTCTATGTAAAAAAATTTCTTCTCATCACACTTATGACCTTTAGTGCATTTGTTATCACAATTGTAACAAAGCCCTTTTTCTCTGTTTCTTCCAATTGTTGTGGTGTAACCCTTGTAGGTTGTGGAAGGCTAGGAGGAACAACACGTTCATATTTATAGTTGTGAGGCGTATACTTCCTTGTTGCCATAATTTTACTTTCAAATATGTCACAAAGCCCTTTTACTCTTTCCAATTGTTGTGTTGTTGCTCTAAAGAAGGTGTTGCTCTTTGTATCCTCATAATGTGCTATCATTTCCTCCGTGAGAATTGACCACGTAACAAGTTTTTTACGAGAACAAAGCCCTTTATACCATAAAAATTGATCTGGTTCTAAATATGAAGATGAAGTACATAGCTTTTGTAACAGTGGTACACCATGTAGATCAAAATATTGCTCCATCTAAAGTATCCAATTTACTGGATCCTTGCCATCAAACTTCCTCATCTTGCTTTTTCTTGATTTTAGGACCTCGAACTTGAAACAACTATAACTTTGTACTTGCGAATCTTTTAGTTATGAAATTGCTACCTGTAGTAGCCCTCTGTGTCCTCTTTCCAATGCCACTAGTCTGATCCAAATTGGATTCCCTAAAAAAGATTTATGCACAATCTCCCAAGATGACCTGATTATAGACCTTTCCAGAAGAGCGAACTTTTATGAAGTTCCATGTGTCAATTTTTCGACCTATGGATCTGAAAAATGCATACAAGGAACTACAGTCTATCCTCTTTCTGTACCTTCTTACGAAATTTCAATCCAATGCTTAGAGAGAATGTTATGACTATTTTCCCCAGGTCACCTGTTTTGAATGTAATTTAGGAGTCTGCAAAAAGACCAACTTCCTCAGATCATATCTCCGCAAATATTGTGTAAAAGATCTGAAAATCAGACCCAAGGTTCAGCGCGATTTGTTCTCAAATGGGTGTTTTTTGCGACTTCTGAAACGTCACAGAAAAAAAGTTATAGCGAAAATGCCACGATGACCTGTTTGGAGCAGCGAAACCCTAGAATCCAAAGCTCTGATACCAAACGTTATGGAACCAGCTCAAGAAAAGATAGAAAAGATAGATCAACGCCTTATAATTCAGCCTCTTCGAGGGGGCAACCTCCTTTACATTACATAAATGAACAATTCTTCGATGCTACAAATGAAAAGACCTCCTTTCTATATATAGGAGTCTAAGGGGTCATAACATAACCAGAGCCAACATAACAATAATAATGTAAGGGCACAATAATAACAATAGTTGGCTTCTATGGGGCACATTAGTAACAATATGGGCACTACATGGGTACATCAATATAATAAGTGGGTTGTACTAATAACAATAAGGGGTTACACTAGTAGTATAGGGGCCTAACAGATGAAGCTTCAACATGAAACTTACATCAAACAAAAAAATGATCACTTGCAACAACTTCATCTTAGTATTGATCAATTCAAAGGTAATCCTAAGCTTGAAAATCTCACAAAAGAAGTAGGAGAATTCAACACTCTCCTTTATCAAAAATAGGTTACTTTTTTCAAGAAGTTAACAAGATTCAATGATTTGTGTAAGACAAGCAATTCATTGGTGAATCAATTGTCTGATCTAAGGACATACTTTGAAGACATTGAAGACAAGATTTCTAACTATATCACCTGGAAAGACATCACATATGGGATAATAGTGAATCCTCAAAGGATTCAGGATTCAAAAAAGGAAAACATTTTAGAGATTGGGATATGAAGTTAATGCAAGATGAAGTGGCCCTTTACAATGCAAGGGACATTGTAAATAACCTCATCAAAACTATTTATGAGAATCTGTTCAATGCCAATCTAATTTAATATTTCCCAATCAATTCTTTGCCCGATGTTAATAAATTAATGAAACATTGGCAGTATTGGTCCAAGACAAAGGATGATAACATCAAAAATTTATCTAACGTAATTTTTTAATATTATTGGCAACACTTGGTCAAACTGCATAGCCAATGGCTTAGTTATGGTGCTTAACCAATACTACTACTCATATGCCACCAACACTCTCCGATGCAGTTTATGTAGGACAGATGCAATTAAAGCGAGCTCATCCTAAAGAATTGAAGTCCATGATAATATCTTCGAAGTCAGGTAAAAAATGGGAGGACAACCAACTTCTCATTCTAGATTAATTATTCCAACAAACTCTATTTTTATGTTTTAGTTTTATTTTAAGGATGGGTTTTTTTACCGTCCTCAACATTTCAAGTATTTTCTAATTTTACAGTTGATCCTTTAGTTATAAATACCCTTTCATATCTTTTAGAAAGGGGTTCTAAATTTTTGTAAATAAGACTTAAGAGAGTTGCATTAATGTACTTTTTTAATCATATTAATAGGAAACCTGAACCAAGGCTGTTTTTCTTATTAGAAGAGCACTGATATATTGGGTACTATTATCTTTATGTTATTGTTGTGCTTATATATGATTAATAGCCACATATTTTATTTACCATTTTTCTATGTATAGTCTTATATGCAGTTGAATACTTATTCACTATTGAAGGGTATGACGTTGTTATTTTTGAATGCATTGTGAAAATGACAAAATATTATATATGATATGTATTAACAATTAATTTGATTAGCTATTTAAAAAAATTAATTATCTTTCTCATACTTATTTCTTGAATCACTAGATAATCTATATTGTTTAGCATATTAGAGAATATTTCAATCACACATATACATATAAGTTATATCCCGAGAAATAGATAGCTATATATATGTGTGTGTGTTTTCACTATCTTTATTTATATCCATCACATCCATTTCACCTACGATTACACTTCCAATTCTCCTATATATTTTTAAAGAGAAATTGGTCCCATTATGCCTACTCAGAGTTGTTATTCCAAATGGAAAAGGAACAGTTTTCAAGTTCCCGATCAGGTGGTTATCACCAATGTTGAGGTGGCGAAATTTTGAGCCTTCAACATTTTTGGCGCTATAAGGAGGGCCCTGACTCTGAATAGAAACAATTTTTGATCCTAAATCCAAATTCCATCCAAAGAGTCACTCCCCATCAAGATCTCCTTCAACTTCCAGATCTCATTCTAAATCGCATACTCCTAGACTAGAAGTTGTGAAAACAACCAAAAAATCTCCTAGCACACTACCTATGTCATTTTATCAACCTCCTTCTCAGGAAATACTTGAACTTCAGTCTTTAATACAAAAGTTAGAAGGTATTCTATTTGAGAATAAAATTTGCACCAATTCGAATTGTCTGAAGGTAGTGTTTCATCATATATTCAATCCACTTGTATTTTGACTTGATCCTAGAGTGATAAAGTTGGGGTTACTCCTTTTTAGTTTCGTTTACCTTCCCGCCGAAGAAAGATGAAAAAATTAAAAACTGAGACATCCACTTCACCTCAAACACCATCATTTCATACCTTATTGCCATTTTCCTCTTCTCTTACCAATCCTCCCATTCATTCTCCTCCTTCTCAATTAATTGGTGATAATTCAACCAGCACTAGCATAGGGGCTACTCCTTCTTCCACACAGTCAACCTCTTCTACTATTAAAACTCCTTCTACTCAAGTTCCCATAATGGCAGGTAGATAGCAAAACACACCAGCAACTAGACCATGGAATAATTCTAGAGTTTTTCAAATGAAAAGACCTCCCCATACTCTACTTAAGTATCCTGAAAGATGGTTACCAATGTTTACTTATGACAATGGAATCTCTACTGAAGAACATCTCCATAATTTTATGCTTACCATTAATCTCAATGGAGTGGTAGAAGAAGATTGTTTAGTAAGATTATTTCCGTATACCCTTGAAGGATCTACAAGTTCATGGTACTTCTCGTTACCACCAGCATCTATCTCTAGATGGGATATATTTTAAGAACAATTTTTTACTAAGTTTGGTGATGATCGCATAACTGCAACTCTAGTCAATGATCTCTCCAATCTTAAAGCCAATCCCAATGAGAAAATCAGGGATTTCAGTTCTAGGTTTAATAAATTGTTAAAAAAAATTCTAGATACCTCTAAACCTAGTTTAGATGTCCAAATAAAGTGGTATATTTCTGCTCTTCCTTCCAATATCGCAATTTTTGTAGATAGGGCTAATAGAGACACTTTAGTAGATAACATGAAAGAGTCAATATCTATAGAAAAAATGATTATTTCCTTACGAAAGAAATATTTTTAAGAATAAAGAAAAACTAAGAAGGTTACCTTCAAAGAGGAGTAAGGGTCCTGCAAATTCATCGGAGTCAACCCACAAGAAGAAATCTTCTATTCCTAGTACTAAGGACAAATTTGCACCTAAAAAATTCCCTTCTACATCTTTTGATTCAATTCCATATTCTTCCAATTCTACATCTAGATCTAAAACTATAGTTTTTTCTAATACCATAGAATATAATATAGTTGAGGATATGAAGAAGGTAAAGGCTAAAATTTCCTTCTATGAAGTAGCTACACTAAAGCAACAACATAAATTTTTACTTAAAAATTGAATGCAGTGCCTACATCCCCTTTTCCCATTGTTGTTACTTCTAAAGATTCTAAAGGAAAAGAAAAAACCTCCCATTGATCCTTCAGATAAGATTGATCCCATCGACACCATCCTAATTGGAGATAGGTCAAAATCTCATACACCTCCTTTCCTTCTGACCTTTGAAATCTTCAATAATAATGTTCATAATTGCTGAGTAGAGTTTGGGAATCTTAAAATATAATGCCTTATTTAGATTGTCTTAAACTGAGCATTTCATCCTAGAAGTCTGTTATACGTATTGTTTAACTCTATAGAACCAAAGTCAAAGTGTTAGGAGAAATCAATTCTATTCTCATAAGACTTTATTCTAATGGTAAAGCTTCTCAAATCGTTGATGTAATTCTTGCTGATATTCATGACTCTTATGGTTTAATTCTAAGAAGAGATTGGTTAGAGAGATTAAATGGTTTTTTCACTACTGACTAGTCTCATATGTGGCTTCCTTACAATGCTAAGCCTAATGGAATTCACATTAACCGAGAAAATCACATGAAATATTTAGTAACTACCTTGGACATGGAAAATGAACCGGTGGTATTCACAAATAACATTCTTGGGAACTACTATTTAGAGTCATTATTAGGTAGTTTCAATGCACAAGAATCTCCTTTTGAGATTGATTCTGTCACCTCTCAAGTTGAAATTTTTTACTCATCCGGATGTGTAAATATTGTAGATAAACTAGTAGTTAAATCTTTGTTTAAGAATTTATATTTTGATAGTTCTCGACCCAATGATGGTGATGGAGAAGGATGTATTTTAGTAAATCTTGAAGGAGAGAAAACAATGATAGCATGTAAATCATAGTTTGAATGCACCAATAAGATTGCTAAATATGATGCTCTGGTACAGGGTTTGTACAAAGCAATAATTCTTAGTGTAAAATATGTTCAAGTTTTTGGAGACTCTAAAATTGTTATTAAACATGTGAGAAACACCATACATTGTGTCTCAAGCCACTTGAAACATTGTCAATCTCTCATTCAAACTCTTACTTCTCATTTTCTAGCATTTAAATTTATCCTATCCCAAGACTTCAAAATGCTAGTGCTAATTGGCTAGCTAATGTCACATCTAGATTGATCCCACCAGAGGAATTTAGTCAAGAAAGATTTTTAATTAAATTTATTTTTCACCATTCAATTTCTGACAATGTCGCTAATTGGTGTATTTTTAATGATGACAAGGAAATTTTAAGTTTCTTCACATCAGAAGGGTCATATACTGATCAAATAATCGATGAAGACAATCATGATAAACAGATGAAGCAACCAATTGAGGAAAATTCCTTACCAAAGTTTGTAGTCAATCTTGTAGATTTATATGAATTAAAGGACGAATTTAAAAAGCTCACCAACTGCAAAAGACAAAGTTCAACTTTGAGGTTTGAATTGATAAACCTTGAATCTAATCTAAAACCTCAAAACATTAATTTAGTCCTAGGATTTTCATCAAATGAGAGATTGGCCTTTATTCATCTATTAATGAAATACAAAAATGTTTTCACTTGGAATTATGATGATTTGAAACTTACAATTCCTTTATCATTTCGCATACTATCCCAATGGTACCTGATGCTAAGCCAGTTTAGCAAAAGCTGAGGAAAATTAATCCCAATCTTGAAAATCAAATCAAAAGTGAATTGAACAAACTCCTTAAATCCAAAATCATTTTTCATGTTAGGCATTATAAATGGGTTTCAAATTTGGTATCTATTAGGAAGAAGAATTGTCATATTAAATTTGAATAAACCATGTGAGAAAGGGAATTTTCCACTTCCACCCATGGAACAAATCCTACAATCAGTGGCTGGTTCTGAATTGGCGTCTTTTCTAGATGGAATCTCATGGTATAACCAAATACTTTTTCATCCAGATGACATATTAAATACTACTTTTAGAACTAAATGGGGAAATTATGCATTTCAAAAAATGTCTTTTGCATTAATAAATGCAGGAGAATTCTTTCAGTGAGCTATGGACATTTCCTTTAGAGGTCTGAACAATAAAAATGTGGTTATTTACTTGGGTGATATTACTATGTATTCTGAAAAGAGGAACAAACACTATCATGATTTAAAATAGATTCTTGAAAGGTGTATTAAATACAAAATTTCATTAAATCCCAAGAAGTCATACTTTGCTCTTAATGAAGGGAAAAGTCTAGGATTTATTGTAACTAAGGAAGGATTTGCATAGATCCTGACAGAATCAAGGCTACTTTTGAGATTCCTATTCCTCATAATAAGAAATTAATGAAATCTTTCCTAGGAAAGATTAATTTTGTCAAAAGATTTATTCCATATTTTTCTCAAATTGTTTTGCCTCTACAATTTATGATTAAGAAAAAATTAGTGTTTAAATGGGGACATAATGAAAGGAAATCCTTTGAATTAATCAAACAGGCTAGTATTGATGCTACCTCTTTAATAAATCCCAACTTTTCTAATCAATTTATTTTTTATACCTTCGAGTTTGAGTTATCCTATGATACAGTTCTAACACATATCAATGATAAAGAAAAATAAAGTCACTTATCTCCTTCTTCAGCTCCAACTTTCAAGGAGCAGAACTCAACTATTAAGAAGTGGAGAAACAAGACTTTGTAGTGTTCAAGTCCATTAATCATTTTAGGCATTTTCATTTGAAAAATCATACTAAAGTAATTGTCCCATTACCAATAGTAAGACAATTGCTTGTTTAGGAAGACTTGGGAGAAAAGAGAGAAAATTGGGTCACTGTTATGCAAGAATATGAGATTGAAGTAAAATCAGTTAAAATTGTAAGAGGTCATGGTTTTTTTAGATTACTTACTAGAGCTTCTAACTTATCAGTTGATCAAGGCTGATGTAACAATGTTGAGATACCTGAGGTATGCCTTATTGATACTGAATATCAATACATTGATCTCATTTTTTATTTAAAGAATGGTGATGCTCCACCCAAACTAATTTTCAAAAGTAAAAGGGATTAAAGGCTGAAATCCAATGAATATGAACTCATCGATAATGTGTTATTTAGAAAAAAAAATGATTCAATTTTGTTAAGGTGCTTAGAAAAATCTACAACAAAAAGGTTTTTACAGGAATTACATGATGGACCAGTAGGTGAACACCTTGGAGGAGACACCACTGCTCACGGAATCCTACATGTTGGATACTACTAGCCAAACCTTTTGAAGGATACACATGCCTATGTCAGAAAATGTAAAATTTGCCAAACTGCCTCCAGAAGACAGAGAAAACCATCCTTATCTCTTCAACTAGTCAAAATTGAACAACCCTTTGAACAATGGGGATTGGATACTATTGGTGAGATTGTTCCTCACTCTTCTAACCAACATAATTTTATCCACACTACTACAGATTATTTCACAAAATAGGTTGAAGTGATACCATTTAAAGTAGCCAATTCTGGAAATGTCAATGGATTCATTGATCAACACATTATTACCAAGTTTGGTCTACCTAATGCACTCATTTTTGATAATGCATCTTACTTTTCAGGAAATAGTATAATTGAGTTTTCTTTCAAAAGAGGATTTAAACTTAAATAATCTACTAATTATTATCCCCATTGAAATGGTTTAGTAGAATCAAATAATAAAAACCTCAATAGGATTATTAAGCGAAATATTGATCAAAGCGAAAAGAATTGGCATCAATCTCTAGTTTTTTCTCTATGGGCTGAAAGAATAACTAAGAAGTCTTCCATAGGTACTTCTCCTTTTAATCTAGTGTATCGCAAGGAGGCTATTGTCCCTCCTAATCTAGTCCTTCCCTTATCAGCTCTGGTACAATTTATCAAAGAAAAACCTTCCTCCTCTCTGCAATTAAGGATATTGCAAATAATTAATTTAGAAGAAGAAAGGGAAAAATCGAAACAAACACATGCTCACCATAAACAAATAGTAAAATATTCCTTTGATACAAGCTCAGTTGATAAGAAAAAATTTCAAATTGGTGACTTAGTCTTTAAATGGGACAAGGAACATGAAGACAAAGTAAAACACACTAAATTTCAAAAATTATTGTTTGGACCATTTCAAATTATTGAGCAATTAGGCCCACCAACTTTTATTTTGAAAGATTTACAAGGAAAGAGGGATGCTCTTCCTATTAATGGTTAATTCTCAAAAAAATATTTTCTTGAAGGAACATCATTTCTAATGTAAATATGTAAATATTCATATATACATACACATGTTTGTAGTATAAATAATGTTAAGTAACATACAAATGGATTTTTATCATTATATGTAACCATTCTATCATTTTTTACTTCTCAAAGTATAAAATTTTTAGGAAATAATTACGAACTTGAAGAATTGGGTAATTATTAGAGAACTCTAAAATATTTTTCCATTGAAGTTGAAGCCTCTTCCAACCTAAAGACACTTATAAAATCTTCGATCTAGTTATCCGTCAGGAAAGGTTTTCTTAAAAAAAAAGTAAAGAACATTTTGAGATTCATCACCTTAAACTTCAATTGTCATATGATACTCTTAAGGAGTGAATGAACCTCCCCATCCAATAGTCATATATTTATAGAGTGTAATTCAGAAACATAATAAATTTAAAAGATAACAGGTCTCATCAAGAGCCTAATTACCATGATCATGGGAAAATAATAGGTTGACATTATCACTACCGGCCATCAAACCAGGATAATGGCTTATGGTTATATAATCATAAGACAAGGATTCTCATTACAATCTAGCTTGTTCAACTTCATTAAAAGTTGTGAATGGAATTATCGTCATTTGGCTAAAGATTACAACTAAAGTGGATGGGATCTAGTTCATTATCGGTTAAAGGTAACCCTGTCGAGGTTATGGACCCCTGTTGGAAGCATTGGTTCTACCTGAGGCTAAGCTTCAATATCCCTCTACTTTATCTTTACAATTGATTAATGAGTGATGCAAATAGTGAAGATTTTCATCTATAGAAGGTTGCAAGAAGGTTACAATGAAATTATTTTTATTCAGAGTAATCTTATTTAACCTAATATTTCAAATATAGTTTTAATTTCCTAATTATCTTTTTCTTTTGAATAAGTTTAAATGTCATTATTTTTTTTAGAGATAATTGGTTCTTCCAATGAATCGCCAATTGTTGTGTCATCTGACAACCCCCAATTATGATCAGATTACTTAACTTAGCCAATAACAGGGAACCTTTAAAATTTTTATTATAGAGTCTTTTAATAATTAAATAAAAGGAAGTCCCAAAAAACCAAAATAACATACCATCCGAACCTAAGGGTTAAATCTATAGTCATTAAAAATGACTTAGGAGAAAGTTGTATAGGCCTTGCACATATCGCATATCACTGAATGGTCAATTGTTGTGTCATTCAACAACCCCCAATTATGATTAGATTACTTAACTTAGCCAATAACAGGGAAACTTCAAAATTTTTATTATAGAGTCTTTTAATAATTAAATAAAAGAAAGTCCCAAAAAACCAAAATAACATGCCATTCGAACCTAAGGCTTAAATATATAGGCATTAAAAATGACTTAGGAAAAAGTTGTATAGGCCTTGCACATATCGCATATCACTGATTGCAAAGGGTTAAAACACCATGCTAAGAAAAAACATGATGTGACTCACTCGAAATTATTGAATTAACGATAAACCTCAATATAACTTTAAATGATGAAAATCCCTCCACGCACATAAGTATAATTTCTGGTCCCACTAATAAGCCACGTCACTATCGCAAAAAAAGGAATATCACAAAGCTATATAAACGTTTCATATTGTTACTACAATCCTAACTCCCTGATAAAGCTTTTTCGGATATCGCGAGATCCTCCATCACTATTTCGTCATCACGATATTAATATCACATCATGAAAATCAAATCAAGTCTTGCCTTAAAGAAACTTTGATGAGATAAACCCCACCATGAGCCTTTCACCACATATCCTAATGATTCATCAAATCACATATCGACAAGAGAATGATTTTGCAAAAATAGATAATATACATACCAAAGAAGCTTGTGATACAAAATAAGCCAGTGGAGCGCTAACTTGTACAAAAAGTATGTGAACCCACATTTCTTCATTTATGATTAATTATAATGGTATTGATGGTTCTCGGTAATGTAAATGATTTGATTGATCACATTTAGTGTTTTGAGATTTTGCATTAATTGCCTATTTTCATGATATTTCGCCAAACTCACTTTAATTTTCTAAATCTAACTGTTTAATCCTTATTCTCTGTGTTCTCTCTACTGTAGGCTAGTCCCGATAAACATAATTAAGGGAAAATGTCAAGAGCTGCTAAGAAGAACAAGAAACCAATGGTACCAAAATAGTCGGTGTCACCTACTACAGAAGTTACTAAGATGCCTCCATTGTTCTCTAATATGACATGCACTACAAACTCCGGGTGTTCTTCTTGGGAAGCAATATATAGACTATTTGAAGAGGAAGAACCTAGAGTAGTTATGAGAGAAGTCACAGTGCCAGATGACTCTACATTGACTTCAGAAACTAGCTAGGAAGACATTGCCAATTACCATCTCCATCGAATCGCAGCTCGGCCAAACATTATGCCATATAATGATTTGGTCAAATGGGTAATTGAATATGTGAACATTGTAGATAGAACCTTCATAACCTAGAGGACACAAGTGCTTATTGGTTCATTTAAAGCTAAAGATTTAAGAAGGATGTATCATATGCCAGAGCCACAAAAAATCTGTAATGCTCATTTTCTTCAGAATTTTCCTGCAAAAAATGCATTTCAGTCGGACCCAATAAGGTAGTGGAGGAATGATCCAAACAAACACAAACATCAATACAAGGGTATGTATTCGCTAGCCTCCCTTACTGGTCCTCATTGTCACATTGTTGCTATGATGGGTAGATTGTTCAGACAACCTAATACATGGATGTTCACAATAGAATGGATTCCCGTAATGGATTTTTACATTGAAGCCTATATTATTGATTGGGCCACTATCGTATGCAACAATATAGTCTCCCAAATTGTAGCCTACCGAAGCAAGCACAATTTTACTACCAGGATTGTGCCCCTTTCTACATGGGTACTTATATTATGGACGCAGCGTGTTTCGGCTCTAACTTTCTATCTATGGGATGGAAATGGACCCATGAAGACCCTACCCTGATCCATATTTACCATAATATCCTCTTGGAGTCCAATTACCAGCCCCATTTTTATAAAATCTGAATTGGAATGACCTTACCCTTATACCAGGTCATTTTTGATAAGAGACCCCCTAGATTTTCTAGAGAAGCCAAGGATGACCTTCAGCTATAGGAAAATGGTTTAGGGAGGATTTATTGGCCCAAGAAGTTTCCTATCAAACTGTAGGCAATGACTTAACCAAATATCTGAAAGAAGCAAATAAATCCCTCTACCCATCATTTCCCATTCGTTGTGGAGTTTTTACTTTAGAATATTTCAAGCTTGCAACATGTGAAATTGAGAATATAATTTGTATGAAATTTTTGACTAGTCGACCCAGGCAGTATGATCTAGACAAGGTAGCCCTCAATTTCACAGCTCAGGTTAAAGTTCGACAATTCTAGCATGAGCCTAATGATTTCGATGACTTGTTTGAAACAACCCAAGACTATCAACACGTAGAAATGTTAGCCAAATCATGTCTGAACCCCAAAGGGTTAAACAAGTTCAAAGAGTACAAGAGTACAAGGTTAGAGAATCTCCCCCTTGATATATTAGGGATTTTGCAATCAGTTCCATAGTAGGAACAAGTTTCAACCCAGTTTTCAAAGGATCTTGAAGTCAGTCAGGGAAATAAGGAAAGCACACCATCAACATAGCAGACTGAGGAGTCACCATATACCAACGATCTAGACAAGGTATGGGAATAATTTGATAAAATCATTGACAAAACATCATAGGGAGCACATACCTCATCTCCAAAAGAAACTCTTAAGACAACTAAGATTACAAATAAGGTCCCACTCAGCATTGTGTGTTAAGATAAAGAGGTCAATAATGTGTTGTGCTCTACAACAACCCCCATTTCATATCATTTTTATTTATAAATATTAACATATGAAATGGGTCCCTTTAAAGATTAATTGGTATCAATACTTTTATCGTTCAAAAAGGTTCGATAATCAAATGAACTCATTTTATAAAACCTTTTTAAAAAAAACCATTTAAAGAAATAAGGCAAATCTTTGTCATTACGACAAAGCGATCGTAAGATCGCATATCGCAATGACATAACAAATATAAATAAGCCGCACATTGATTTCTGCCGATGCGATGCGAAATCGGCGATCGGATATCAGCGGTGATCTTTACTTAAGTCTTAATATGATCAAAGATTTTCCCCCGATGCGATGCAATCGGCAGTCGGCAATCGGCAATATCCAATGCACATCATTAAGGCGCACAGGTCATACCCCCGATGCGATCCGATATCGCTATCGGCGATCGACGATACACTATATGTGCACTTTATAATCCTCATCCCCCGACGCGATGCGATAAAGCGCAGTTTTCAATAAAAAGCTGTTAAGTGATGGGATATCACAATTCATTCATATTTAAAGCTTGATCGGTTAAGCAATCATTTACCTGCACTCAACCGCCAAAACGCCCACCGCACGCTTAAGTCAATCATTCAGCCGAATAACGATATAATGGGCATTTAAGGGATGACAAGTTTTAAACGACCAATTAATGAGATCATAATTCTTAAAAATCTTTCCATAGATTGTGTCTGCGCCCATTTTTTAAGGCTAAATCCCTTATTACGCACCTATGCTTACGTTCTCATCACTTGCAAGTTTTTATTGCTATCTCTGTATTACACACATTTGTCTCTCTGTGCAGAATCCATCCGAAAGAGAAAACTCAAACAAGATGGGGAAGAAATCAAAGAAGACCGCAGGCGCCTCCACTACATCAGCAGCAGGTCAAGCTCTGGTCGACAAGAAAAAGGGCTTAATTTCCAACACTACATGCATGGGCCTCACCAGAGTCACTTGGCAAGGCACTTACAATTTGATTGAAGCCGAACAACCAGAAAAGACAGTAATAGAAGCTACTGCGGATCCTACTCGCAAGTCTGATTGCACTCTCAAAGATTTAGCCGACTCTTTCCTTCACAGAATAGCGGCTAGGGAGAAAATTCTCCCATACACAGATGTAGTGCGATGGGCGATTCAAGAAATCCCAATTTTGGACAGAACTTTCAACACTAGAGATGGGAGAATCTTCGGATCGTTCAGGCCGGATGATCTCAGACAAATGTATCATTTGCCCGAGCCGGAGAAGATATATAATAAAGAATTCCTGGAGAATTTTTCAAATGAAAATGAAGTTGAATCCAAACCCATCCAGGATTGGAGACAAAATCCAGCCAAACACAAGCACGAATCTTCGGGTAAGTACTCAGTTGACTCTCTGGCTTCTCCTTATCGCTATGCGGGGATAATGATGTGTAGATTAGGGGGATTGCATGACTCTGCTAATTTTACCATAGAGATGGTTCCTCTAATGGAGGCAACTGTAAATGGTATAATTATGGATTGGGCCACCATCCTTTCTGACAAATTAGCACAAGCTGTGCGTGACTTTAGACATTAGACTATCGTCACAGAAAGGAAAATTCCCCCATTTTATTACAGTGCATATATCTTAGATACACTATGTTTCAATTTTGAATTCCCTGTGCTCGAGTGGAGGTGGACGCCACAAGATCCCACGGCCATCCACATATACCATCAGAAACTATGGAAGACCTCTTAAAAGCACCATCTGTACCAAGTCTGCAATGGCTTTATGGTGCCTATTCACTATTCTATTTTTGACAAACCCATTCCCGAGATTTCATATCAAGCTTCGTTTGATATAACAGCGGTAGCAAGTTGGTTTAGGGAGGAGATATTTACCTACATAAGAGTTTTCGGCAGCCAAGCCGACCCACATGTTCTCCCTTTGTATATACCAGATAAGTTGCTAGCAAGAGAAATCGCCTATCAGATTACGGCTGAGAGTGTTACACAAACTCTCAAGAAAGAAAAGAAGAGGGGCTGGCCCTCTTTTCCCTTCAGGCGTGGTGTCTATACTCTGCATGATCTCAAACATGAAGAAAAGGAAGCCACAAAGCTTCAATCTTTAACTCTGGCAACTATCCCAAACAGGCCATACGATCCAAAGAAAGTTGCCTACAATGCATTAGAACAGGCCAAATTGACAAAATTTGAGCACAAAGAAGATTGGTTTGACGACCTATTCGTTTCAGTCGAAACAATAGGTCAAGCTAAAGAACTTGCTCGATTGAAATATAATGATGAAGGGCTGACTGAGTTCAATAAGCTTAGAGAACAGAGGTTGCAAAATCTGCCTCTAGATTTACTGGCAACAACCCCGGCGACATCATCAAGCGGGCCTGTTCGGCAACAATCAAAAGAACCTCCGATAGTAACAAAGGATCATAAAAAGGAATAGGAGGAAAGGCAGAGAAAATAAAAAGAATAACGGTAGAAGAGAGCACACGAGGAGAAACAGAGGAAAGATAAAGAGGAACAACAGAGGAAATAGCAAGAGGAAAGGCAAAAGAAAGAACAAGAGGAACAGCTGAAGAAAGAGCAGGAAAAAGAACGGGAAGAGTCCCAAGCCGAAAAGGAGAAACAGATCACCACCAATGTCAATGTGGACACTACCATAGACCCCAAACTATTCCAGGAATGGCAGCAGTTTCATTCCATCATTAGTGGATTCGAATGTTCAAAAGATGGGGACACTTCCAAAACAAATGATACGCAGGACATCACTTCACCTTCGGTTCTAAGTGGAACCAGCGGCCCACCCATTTCTAAGGATGTTGAAGTAATACCAAAGGACCCCTCCGACCAAATCGTCCTTCAGGTAGAAGATATTCCTCCCCTGGATGTTTTCTACAGCCCGAGGCATAGAGAAGTTGTAAAGCGATCAAGGAAAAGATGAAGGACTGATCAACCTTCTATCTTTCCAGAGCAAACAGACACGGGTAATGTAGTATGGAAGGAGGAATTGGACCCGTCCAATGACCTAACAAAGTTGTCACAATATGCAGGAGCCTATTCCGCAGCAACAATCGACAAGGCATCGGAGGTAAGTCTTCTACTGAAGACTAAGGACCAAGAAATTTTTACACTACAGGCAGAATTGGCCGAGACAAAGTAGAAGGCAGCGCAAGTAGAGGAGCAGTTCCTGGTACAACAGCAAATGAATGATCAATTAACCCAGAAATTGCAGGAAGAAAGGCAAAGGATTGACCAAAATGCAATCCAGAAACAAAAGGAATTGTCGGAGGCATTGGCACAATTGAGAGCAGCAAATGAGCAAATGATGAAAACGAAAGATGAACAAATCACTCAATTGTCATCGCAGCTTTAAATAATCAAAGGCGCTCCACAGGTGGATGAGTTCAGAAAGGAAGCATCATTAATAAACAATGCATTGATATCACAAATTAGGCTCTTTTGCCAACAACTCACTGAAGCAGAGCCATTGTGTGAATTAACTACATCCATTAATCAGCAGGTAGAGAAGGCCAGGAATGACTTAGACCAGGCCAAAGAGATCATAAGTGGATATCTTGATTGGCAAGATTCTGATCAAGGGAGAGAAGCAAATTTGCCCAAGATTTCAGAAACATATAAAGAAATTCTTTTTACAGAATGGCACACTCAGGTGATGAAAGAAGAAAGAGCAGCTTCAAGGTGTAAATCAACCTCTAGCAACCTAGTTGATCTGGTTAATAACACTCTCTACTTAGCGACTATGATCTCCCAATGTACGCCAGGAAAGATAACAACAACAAACATGTTGGCGTAAAAATGTTATCCTGACTTGGAGGAAAAGGGGAGATTAATCGCTGGGGTTAACAGTTTGACCTTCGATGCATATTGGCCTTTCCTGATTAAGCCCCACACACAGAGAGCCACCCTTAAGTGTTTGACAGATGCTATCGGGTGTATAATTCCCGACATTCAGGATGCCACCTATGCTGCCCAGCTCAGTTCGCTTCTCAACAAACCACCTGAAGTAGAGCCAATGCTTGCGACGAGTCAGCTCAGGTTTAAAGGCAAGCAGCCTATCTGATGAATTATGTCACCGATTGCCAGATCACTCCAGGAAATAGGATCAATATTTATTGATGCCAATTATGTAGGATTTCTGTTTATTAGATATTTAGATTAGTTTAGTATTTATATACCCTTTCGTTGTTTTGGAAAGGGTCGTAAAGTTTTGTAACAGACTTAATAGACTGAAGTTTGCACTATTGTGCTTCAGTCAATATTCTTTTATGAAACTAGGCCAATTGTTCTTAATTTAACAAGGAAGCTTCTTTATGCAATTGTGCACTATTGTCGTTGTTGAGGATGTTTTTGCGTTGAAGGAAGAACTACAAATAGCGATTGATATTTGGGAGTGTCAAGCAACTCATATGGTATTTCTATCTATGTCTGAATTCATTCCTCTTATATGAATTGTTATGTGATTATTCTTGTTATTGTTGATTATATGCATGCGCTGTAACAGCAGATCTTTATTCATTCCACTAATGGATGTTTTACAATGTGCCTTTCCTTTCAATCATGCATGTGACAATGATATAAATGATAAAGTGTGGTAATTTTGTTTTAATCGCTCTGTTTAGCTATTTAGGCACAGCAATCTTGAATGAATTAATATCTATGCCTTAAAGATGGAGTCATGTATATGCCTGTCTTTAGACACAGACCATCAAACGCTACACTTTAAAGCTCAATAAGTCCCCGGGATAGATCATAGTTATTATATTCTTGCTGATAGTTTTAGTTATTCGCTCGTCGCTAGCGTAGTTTATAATCATCCATCCATCCCATTTATCTACTTCTGGGAAACTAGTCCCATTATCCCCAGTCGGAGCCACTATTCCAAATGGAAAAGGAACTGTACTAAGGTCCGGACCGGGTGGTTATCCCCGATGTTGTTGCAGCGATTTTCGAGGCTTCAACATTTTTGGCGCTAGAAGGAGGGCCTCAACTGTGAATGGCATATAAGTCAAAACCTCTAAGCCATTCTAAGAGTAATTCTCCCTTTGTATGCCCTCAATCTTCCCATTTGCATACTGGTTCACCGGTATCCACACAAGAAGAAGGGGAATCAACTACCATTGCTCAAACCCGTCATACTCCAGAACAATTAATTCTTGAATCACCTGAAGTCCAGTCTCTTATCCACAAACTTCAGAGCTTCTCGATTTCACCACAGAAATCTGAGGTATCACAAAGCAGTGCGACTTCGCAGTTTAATTTAACTCATCCTCTCACCAGACTTCAGAGCGAAAAATTTGGTATTGAACCCACTGAGTTCCCTTTACCCAAAAGGAAAAAGGCGAAGAAAATTACTGAAGGATCTGATAGTGAAGAGCTTTCATCCACGTCCTCCATTGCATCTTCCCCTCTGCAAAGTCAACCATCCACTTCCCCATTACATATTGTCGTTCACCAGGGATTAAAAGCCTCAACATCCCAACCTGCTCACTCCTTAGCATTAATTTCTTCCCATACATCTGGAATTCCAACAGTAGTATCAACCACTGCTGCTATTATAATGGCAGACCCATGGACCAGGCCAGGTGCAGTCAACATGCCTGCACCATTGCATCCTTTACCAGATGCTCTTGAAAAATAGCTACCTAAATTTAACCCAGATGATGGGACCCAGGCTAAAGAACACATTAATAATTTTATGTTAGCAGTTAACTTGAAAGGAGTGACAGAACAAGATGTTGTTGTAAGACTCTTCCCTTACACCTTGCAAGGATCAGCAAGATCCTGGTATTTTTCTTTACCCTCTGGTTCCATTACCAGTTGGAACACTTGCCAAGAGCAGTTTCTTACAAAATATGGAGATGATAGGTCCTTAGCTACTTTAATAAACGACCTCATCAATCTGAGAATAGAGCATAGGGAACCAATAAAGGAATTTAATGCTAGATTTAATAAACTCCTGAATAAAATCCCTATAGCTTCCAAATCAAGTGAACAAATTCGAAGCAAATGGTATATTACCGCCCTACCTGCCAATATAGACATTTTTGTAGACAGGGCTGGGAAACCTACCTTAGCTGAAAACATGAGAGAAGCACTTGCTGTGTAAAAGCGCATCAATGCTCTAGAGAAGAAAGCTGTTTTGGAAGACAGAAAAGCCAAAAAAGTCTCATTTAAAGAAGATTCCAAGAAGAAAACCCCAAAAGACCCATATGACATGGAGGGTTTGCAAAAAGTCCTGAAAACTTTGTCTAACGAAATGGTTGAAATAAAGAAGCAGGTGGCCGAAACCTCAAACAAAAGACCATTTAGGACTTATAAGAAAACTAAAACAAAGCCATCGAATGTCATATATAACGCAGATTCAGAGCAAGAAGAAGAGGAAGAGGAAACAACCTCACAAACTGATGATGAAGAAGAAGTAGCTGAATGCCACGGAATGTGGGATTTTATACTCCCCAACTCTGATACCGATAACGAAGAAGAAGCCTTCCCGGTTACTACAAGAAGTAAAAGTACTTCTGAACCTGCCCAGGCAACTTCAAAGAAAAGGAGTGCAGGTGCTACCACAACAAAGGAAAATGTTTCTCCAAAGAAATCACCTGTAATAGTTCCCCAAAACCAGCCTTCAACTTCTAATTCTCCTTCAACATCCAAAACATTAGTGGTATCCGATTCAATGGAATATAACATTGTTGATGACATGAAGAAAACTAAAGCAAACATAACTATGTTTGAACTTAGTAAATTAAAGCATCAGCAAAAATTACTTCTTAAAGAATTGAATGATGTTCCCTCTACACCCCTTCCCAGTGCGAAAGCTGCTAATGATTCAGGCCAACCTCCTCCAGGTATGGTTGAAGCTACCGATTCAATTCTAATCGAAGATAGATTGAATTCTCATACTCCACCCTTCCTGCTGACCTATGAGATTTATAACAGAAACCTGCACAACTGTTTAATTGACTCAGGGGCATCATCCAACATAAGGCCAGCTTCAATTTGCTCTAAACTGAACATTGAACCCCAGGAGTCTGCTATTCATATTGTACAGTTGGACAGGACGAAAGTGCAGGTTGTGGGAGAAATTAATTCTGTAACTATCAGGTTGTCTACTGATCCCAGAATTGTACAGAGGATTGACATCCTAATAGCCGATATACCTGAATTTTACGGTTTAATTTTGAGTAGGGATTGGTCTGAAAAATTGCATGGGTACATTTCCACTGATTGGTCACATATGTGGCTTCCCTACAAGGGCAAGCAAAATCAAATAAGGATCGATCGAGAAAAACACATGACCCACACAGTTACTGAATTTGAGCAAGAAAACCAACCTGTAGCGTTCAACAATAACATTTTGGGGCATTATTCGTCAGAGTCATTCTTTGGCAACTTTGTTGCCCAACCATATCCTCTTTCAGTCAATCATTGTACATCTCAGATTGAAATTTTTTCACAAACTGATAAGTCTAGATGTTTCAATGATGCTGAGAAAAATATAAATACCTTTGTTAATACCTCTTTATTTGGGTCTTTATATTTTGATGGCTCTAAGTCGAGCGAGGGCTCAGGAGCAGGTTGCATTTTGGTTAGTCCACAAGGAGAAAAGACAATGATGTCTTGTAGGTTAGAATTTGAATGCACTAACAACACAGTAGAGTATGAAGCTTTAGTCCAAGGATTATATAAAGCAATCGGCCTTAAAGTGAAATATCTAAAAGTATTCGGCGATTCGGAAATTATTGTTAAACAGGTGAGGAATGCAATTCATTGTCTTTCAAATCACCTCAAGCATTATCAATCGCTAGTACAAGATCTTACCTCACACTTTTCAGCATTTAACATTTCCTCCATTCCTAGGTCGCAAAACTCGGCAGCCGACCTACTAGCCAATGTAGCTTCCAAGCTTCTACCTTCTGAAGACTACAGCCTTGATAGATTTTCCGTAGAATTACTTTTTAGGCCTTCAATTCCCGACAATGTCACTAATTGGAGAGTGTTTAACCATGATGAAGATATTTTACAATTTCTAACTTCTGAAAAGTCCTATGACGATCAAATTATTGAGGAAAATGACCATGATCTACAAATGAAAGAAACACTTCAGGAAAATTCAATTCCTAAACCAATGGTAAAGCTCGAAGATCTTTATGATATCAAAGACAGGTTTAAACCTGTAATTAATGCAAAGCTCCAAAGTTCTACCCTTAGGTTTGAATTGATAAATCTAGGTACTGACCATGCTCCTCAAAACATTAATTTAGGATTTGGACTTTCCTTGGAAGAGAAGGAGGCATTCATTAAACTGTTAAGAAAAAACAAATAGGTCTTTGCTTGGAAGTATGATGATTTGAAGACGTATGATACATCCATTATCCAGCATACCATTCCTATGCTTCCTGATCAGAAACCAAATCAGCAGAAGTTAAGGAAAATACGTCCCAAATTTAGAGAGCCAGATAAAATCGGAACTTAACAAACTCTTGAAAGCCAAAATTATTTTTCCTGTCCGACATTCAAACTGGGTGTCTAATATGGTGTCAGTCAGAAAAAAAAATGGCGACATTCGAATTTGTATTGATTTCAGAAATTTAAACAGAGCGAGCTTGAAAGACAACTTCCCATTACCTACTATGGAGAAAATACTCCAATCAGTAGCAGGCTCTGAATTGATGTCCTTTCTTGATGGATTCTCAGGATATAACCAAGTTCTGGTTCATCCTGATGACCAACTTAAAACCACATTCAGAACAAAATGGGGAACATATGCGTATCAGAAAATGCCTTTCGGACTTATAAATGCAGGAGCGACATTCCAGAGAGCTATGGATATAGCCTTTAGAGGGTTGATTAATAGAACAGTAGTCGTCTATCTAGACGATATTACTGTATTCTCTAAGAAGAGGTATAATCATTTGCATGATCTAAATCAAATCTTTCAGTGTTGAAAAAGATATGGTATTTCTCTTAACCCAAAAAAGTCTTTCTTTGCTCTTGATCAAGGAAAACTCTTAGGTTTTATTGTATCCAAAGATGGCATTTATATCGATCCTGATCGGATCAAAGAAATCTCTGAAATCCCTTTCCTACACAATAAAAAGTCGATGCAGTTGTTTTTAGGCCAAATCAATTTTGTTAAAAGATTTGTTCCTGATTTTTCTCAAATTATTTTACCACTTCAAACAATGATCAAGAAGAATTCAGTCTTCAAGTGGGGATCAGCAGAAAAGCAAGCTTTTGATATAATCAAACAATCAATAATCAATGCCCCAGCCTTGAATACTCCAATTTTTTCTAATCATTTTACATTGTATACAATCGCATCCGACGTATCTTATGCTGCAGTACTCACGCAACTAAATGAACACAATTTCGAAGAACCCATTTCGTTCTTCAGCTCAAATCTTCAGGGTGCTGAATTAAATTACTCCGATGTAGAAAAACAAGCCTTTGCTGTATTTAAAGCAGTCAAACACTATAGACCCTTCCTTTTGAAAACCCATACAAAAGTGATAGTTCCTTTCCCGGCAGTTAGGCAACTATTAATCCAAAAAGAGCTGGGCGAAAAAAGGGCAAATTGGGTCACAGCGCTTCAAGAGTATGACTTAGAAATTAGGCCAGCAAAGATTGTTAGAGGTCAAGGTTTTTGCAGGATATTGGAAGGAGCATCCAACATTCCAAAATCAAGCGATACAGATCAAACTCAAGAAATCAATCAGATAAGTGTTACTGACTCTGGATCTCAATATGCAGATTTAATATTTTATTTAAAGAATGGTTATGCACCTCCGAATTTGTCTTACAAAAACAAAAGGTCCATTAGGTTAAAAGCGAAGAATTTTACAATTATTGATGACGTACTTTTTAGGCAAAATTATGATTCTATCTTGTTAAGATGCCTTGATAAACTTGAAGCCCAAAAGGTTTTGCAGGAGTTACATGATGGACCAGCAGGAGGACATTTCGGAGCTGACACAACAACTCACAAAATTATTCATGCCGGTTACTATTGGCCTACTTTGTTTAAAGATGCCCACGAGTATGTAAGGAAATGTCTCAATTGTCAAACTGCTAGTGGAAGACAACGTAAACCAGCTTTCCCTCTGCAACCAGTCAACATTGAACAACCATTTGAGCAATGGGGATTGGATATCATAGGGGAAATCACTCCATCGTCTTCAAAACAGCATAAGTATATCCTTACTGCTACCGATTATTTTACTAAGTGGGTTGAGGCAATCCCTTTAAAGACAACAAATTCTGAAGCAATCATTGAATTCATAGATCAATTCATTATTACCAGGTTTGGTGTCCCAAACGCTCTTGTTTTTGATAATGCATCTTACTTTTCAGGGAATGCTATGTTTGATTTCGCTATCAAAAGAGGATTTAAGTTAAAATATTCTGCTAATTACTATCCCCAAGGAAATGGTTTAGCGGAGTCCACTAATAAGAATCTGATTAAAATCATTAAGCGAACTATCGAACAAAATCAGAAAAATTGGCACAAATCCCTAGTGTTTGCATTATGGGCTGATAGGATAACAAAGAAAGCTTCTATTGGAACTTCTCCGTTTAATCTTGTGTATGGAAAAGAAGCAATACTGCCCACAAATCTTGTTCTTCCTTCTTTAGCCCTAGTTCAGTTCATTGAGGAAAATTCTTCCTCTTCTATTCGGCTTAGACATGACCAAATTCTAAAATTAGAAGAGGAAAGAGAAAAAGCCAAGGTTATCCATGCCAAACATCAACAAGTCATCAAAGCAGCTTTTGATTCAATCTCTTCCGGTTCAAAACAATTCCAAGTCGGTGATTTAGTTCTGAAATGGGACAAAGCCCATGAGGACAAGGGTAAACACTCCAAGTTCCAGAAGTTGTGGCTTTGACCATTTCAGATCTGTGAGAAGATAGGCCATTCGACCTTTATATTGCAAGATTTATCAGGTTTGAGAGATTCTCTCCCTGTTAATGGCCTTATCTTGAAGAAATTCTTTAACTGAGGAGGTAAACCCTTCTCCTTTCATTTCAGTAGGATTTTATAGTTTGTAGGATTTTTTAGAAAATAAGGTTGTGAGATATCTTCCATTGACCTTTTGCTGTGTTTGAAAAGTTGTCCCACAGAACCAGTATGAACATTTTCTTTTAAATAATAGAACTTTTAACCAAAAAAGGATAATTTCTAGGAAATTAGATATCATTATATTTTGAAATCACAATTCAAGTTTTGCCAACTCCTCTCAAAGCATAGAAATATTGTAAATCATTTTCTGTTTTCAAATTGGTCTCAAAAGGTTATCAATATCAAGATAGAAATCAATCCAATTTCAGCATCTTCAACTCTTACCCTGTCATCCATTTACTCTTAAGGAGAAGATTGTTCATCCCATTCACTAAAGTTTATGATTATTCAGAGTGTAATTCTAAAATATAAGATATTAAAGATAAGAGGTCTTATTACAAGCCTTCTTACCATGTTCATAGAGAAAACGTTTATCTGACATTACCAATACTGCAAACCAAAACAGGGTAATGGCTTGAAATTACAAGACAAGGGGTCTCATCACGAGCCAACTTGTTCAGTTACACTACTACCAGTGAATGGCATTGTCAATAGATGGCCACCAAACCAGGACAATGGCTTTTTATCTTATCAACAACAGAAAAGGAAATGAAGAACAAAATATGAAAACATATTTTGAATTCATTATGTTAATCACACTCTTAATTGGATGGGACAATGGACAATCACATGGTTAAAAGGTATCCCTGTCGAAACTATAGATGTTTGCTGGCAGCAGAGGCTCTACCTATGACAGAGGAGTTCATTATAAAAGCTGATTTGGAAAGGTATTCTATTTTATCATTATAAACCAATAAAGGCCTATTTTAAAGCTTAGAATGTTTTTGTTCTCTTAGAAAGAGAAGGAAGTTAACAAAAAAGTTTCATTTTATTCAGAATACATATATATCTAGTTATATTAGAATTTTCCCCTTTGATTGAAACTCTATTTTGAAAAAGTTTAAGTATTTCTATCATTTCCAGAGATAACTGGTTCTTCCAGCGAATCGCCAATTGTTGTGCTCTACAACAACCCCCCATTTCATATCATTTTTATTTATAAATATTAACATATGAAATGGGTCCCTTTAAATATTAATTGGTATCAATACTTTTATTGTTCAAAAAGGTCTGATAATCAAATGAACTCATTTTATAAAACCTTTTAAAAAAAAACCATTTAAAGAAATAAGGCAAATCTTTGTCATTGCGACAAAGCGATCGCAAGATCGCATATCACAATGACATAAGAAATATAAATAAGCGGCACATTGATTTTCGCCGATGCGATATTGCAATCGGCGATCGGCAAAACTCCATGCACATTTCAAAAGCGCCCCATGCCAGTAGTCCCGATGCGATGCGAAATCGGCGATCGGATATCAGCGGTGATCTTTACTTAAGTCTTAATATGCTCAAAGCTTTTCCCCCGATGCGATGCAATCGACAGTCGACAATCGGCAATATCCAATGCACATCATTAAGGCGCACAGGTCATACCCCCGATGCGATCCGATATCGCTATCGGCGATCGACGATACACTATATGTGCACTTTATAATCCTCATCCCCCGACGCGATGCGATAAAGCGCAGTTTTCAATAAAAAGTCGTTAAGTGATGGGATATCACAATTCATTCATATTTAAAGCTTGATCGGTTAAGCAGTCATTTACCTGCACTCAACCGCCAAAACGCCCACCGCACGCTTAAGTCAATCATTCAGCCGAATAATGATATAATGGGAATTTAAGGGATGACAGGTTTTAAACGACCAATTAATGAGATCATAATTCTTAAAAATCTTTCCATAGATTGTGTCCGCGCCCATTTTTTAAGGCTAAATCCCTTATTACGCACCTATGCTTACGTTCTCATCACTTGCAAGTTTTTATTGCTATCTCTGTATTACGCACATTTTCCTCTCTGTGCAGAATCCATCCGAAAGAGAAAACTCAAACAAGATGGGGAAGAAATCAAAGAAGACCGCGGGCGCCTCCACTACATCAGCAGCAGGTCAAGCTCTGGTGGAGAAGAAAAAGGGCTTAATTTCCAACACTACATGCATGGGCCTCACCAGAGTCACTTGGCAAGGCACTTACAATTTGATTGAAGCCAAACAACCAGAAAAGACAGTAATAGAAGCTACTGCGGATCCTACTTGCAAGTCTGATTGCACTCTCAAAGATTTAGCCGACTCTTTCCTTCACAGAATAGCGGCTAGGGAGCAAATTCTCCCATACACAGATGTAGTGCGATGGGCGATTCAAGAAATCCCAATTTTGGACAGAACTTTCAACACTAGAGATGGGAGAATCTTCGGATCATTCAGGCCGGATGATCTAAGACAAATGTACCATTTGCCCGAGCCAGAGAAGATATATAATAAAGCATTCCTGGAGAAGTTTGCAAATGAAAATGAAGTTGAATCTGAGCCCATCCGGGATTGGAGACAAAATCCAGCCAAACACAAGCACGAATCTTCGGGTAAGTACTCAGTTGACTCTCTGGCTTCTCCTTATTGCTATGCGGGGATAATGATGTGTAGATTATGGGGATTGCATGACTCTGCTAATTTTACCATAGAGATGGTTCCTCTAATGGAGGCAGATGTAAACGGTATAATTATGGATTAGGCCACCATCCTTTCTAACAAATTAGCGCAAGCTGTGCGTGACTTTAGACATCAGACTATCGTCACAGAAAGGAAAATTCCCCCATTTTATTACAGTGCATATATCTTAGATACACTATGTTTCAATTCGGAATTCCCTGTGCTCGGCTGGAGGTGGACGCCACAAGATCCCACGGCCATCCCCATATACCATCAGAAACTATGGAAGACCTCTTACAAGCACCATCTGTACCAAGTCTGCAATGGCTTTATGGTGCCTATTCACTATTCTATTTTTGACAAACCCATTCCCGAGATTTCATATCAAGCTTCGTTTGATATAACAGCGGTAGCAAGTTGATTTGGGGAGGAGAGATTTACCTACATAAGAGTTTTCGGCAGCCAAGCCGACCCACATGTTCTCCCTTTGTATATACCAGATAAGTTGCTAGCAAGAGAAATCGCCTATCAGATTACGGCTGAGAGTGTTACACAAACTCTCAATAAAGAAAAGAAGAGGGGTTGGCCCTCTTTTCCCTTCAGGTGTGGTGTCTATAATCTGCATGATCTCAAACATGTAGAAAAGGAAGCCACAAAGCTTCAATCTTTAACTCTGGCGACTATCCCAAACAGGCCATACAATCCAAAGAAAGTTGCCTACAATGCATTAGAACAGGCCAAATTGAAAAAATTTGAGCACAAAGAAGATTGGTTTGACGACCTATTCGTTTCAGTCGAAACAATAGGTCAAGCTAAAGAACTTGCTTGATTGAAATATAATGATGAAGGGCTAACTGAGTTCAATAAGCTTAGAGAACAGAGGTTGCAAAATCTGCCTCTAGATTTACTGGCAACAACCCCGACGACATCATCAAGTAGGCCTGTTCGGAAACAATCAAAAGAACCTCCGATAGTAACAAAGGATCATAAAAAGGAACAGGAGGAAAGGCAGAGAAAAGAAAAAGAAGAATGGCAGAAGAGAGCACTGTTGTAGGGAAAAGTATCCGACTCGGATGACCCTATCCCACTCTAAGGGTGATAGTACCTCAGCAACAACTGTAAAACAAACTACTTAAGGTTTACTTCTTTATGAAAGCAAAAGAGAATGGAGAAATGCACTAACCGTTGCCTTGCGCTTAATGTCGAATCCAAACTCTTCTCTTTGGCTGCTTGCTCCCAGCTCCTTGCTCTTTTGCTGGCCCAGCTACAATGAGATCCTTCAAAATAACAAAGAAGGAAACTACAAGAAGCATGCAATCATAACTGGTTTAAGGATTAGTGTAAACCAAACATGCAATTATCACAATATATTATTGAAACAAGAGCACATAGGAGAACCTCAATAGCTTTTATTAATGAAGAAGTAAAGGTTCTGAGAGTATTACAACCATTGAAGGCTCCAATCCAGCAACACCTCCCAGCAGAGAGAATTTCTCCTCTTCACCTCTCTCAAACATTCACCCAATAGATCTATAGTGAAACAAACAACATATCATTACTTTGCACAAAATTCCAGCCTCCTGAGCTCATAGGAGAGAGCTCAATATATAGATGAATTGAGAAAGGATGAGTCAGCTTGCAACTGATGTGTAGCTGCCTTGTGTCCTCTCTCTCTTCAGTTAATCTTTAGTTGATCTTCAGTTCTTGAGTCCACTTGGAGAACCTTGCTTCCACTTGGAGAAACAAAGCCTCTGACTCATCACAAGGCGAAATCCCTGATCCAAGTGTCATTTTTGGAAGATTCCAGAGCAATGACTCAGTGTGCCACATGTCCAATCTCGCTCAGCGCAGGTGGCCTTTGTTCCACTTGCTTTGCAACGCAGGTACACCATGGAGGATCTGAGTTTCAGTGCAGAAGCCTAGTGGAGCACCTGCTTTGATTTCAGGATTGCTTGTTTTGGAGTGTTTTCAGGTGGAGGACTGATCTGAGAGCTGTTGGTTTGCTGACCTTGTTCCTCTACGGGTAGGAACATCATGTTTAGGGAACTTTGGATCCCTTGGATTATTGAAAATTCATGCCTGTTGTTGTAAGGCACAAAATTGTCTATAACAAGCACACGAGGAGAAACGGAGGAAAGATAAAGAGGAACAACATAGGAAAGAGCAAGAGGAAAGGCAAAAGAAAGAACAAGAGGAACAGCTGAAGAAAGAGCAGGAACAGGTTTACTTCTTTATGAAAGCAAAAGAGAATGGAGAAATGCACTAACCGTTGCCTTGCGCTTAATGTCGAATCCAAACTCTTCTCTTTGGCTGCTTGCTCCCAGCTCCTTGCTCTTTTGCTGGCCCAGCTACAATGAGATCCTGCAAAATAACAAAGAAGGAAACTACAAGAAGCATGCAATCATAACTGGTTTAAGGATTAGTGTAAACCAAACATGCAATTATCACAATATATTATTGAAACAAGAGCACATAGAAGAACCTCAATAGCTTTTATTAATGAAGAAGTAAAGGTTCTGAGAGTATTACAACCATTGAAGGCTCCAATCCAGCAACACCTCCCAGCAGAAAGAATTTCTCCTCTTCACCTCTCTCAAACAATCACCCAATAGCTCTATAGTGAAACCAACAGCATATCATTACTTTGCACAAAATTCCAGCCTCCTGAGCTCATAGGAGAGAGCTCAATATATAGATGAATTGAGAAAGGATGAGTCGGCTTGCAACTGATGTGTAGCTGCCTTGTGTCCTCTCTCTCTTCAGTTAATCTTTAGTTGATCTTCAGTTCTTGAGTCCACTTGGAGAACCTTGCTTCCACTTGGAGAAACAGAGCCTCTGACTCATCACAAGGCAAAATCCCTGATCCAAGTGTCATTTTTGGAAGATTCCAGAGCAATGACTGAGTGTGCCACATGTCCAATCTCGCTCAGCGCAGGTGGCCTTTGTTCCACTTGCTTTGCAACGCAGGTACACCATGGAGGATCTGAGTTTCAGCGCAGAAGCCTAGTGGAGCACCTACTTTGATTTCTGGATTGCTTGTTTTTGAGTGTTTTCAGGTGGAGAACTGATCTGAGAGCTGTTGGTTTGCTGACCTTGTTCCTCTAGGGGTAGGAACATCATGTTTAGGGAACTTTGGATCCCTTGGATTATTGACAATTCATTCCTATTGCTGTAAGGCACAAAATTGTCTATAGCAGATGCCCCCTAAAGTATGAGGTCGTTTATCGGGTGAAATGCTTTATTGAGAGGATCCAAAGTTCATTCAATCTGCTGAGAAGTGTCCTGTAAGAAGATACAATATAATACATTATTTTTCATACATTTTCATGATCTAGCTGAGGCGGGCATTCCCATGCTCAGCTTTATAAACACATTTTGGTACATAGAACAGACGATCGTCTGATTGTAGACTGATAATTCTCTGCTGAAATTATCATCCTTTGAGAGGGATGATCATCTGCTGTAATGATGTACATATCAAATGTCTTTATGTCCTGAATATATATCGCAGCCCGGATGGATGAAACTAGATCCGGGGTCTTCAATCTCTTCCGATCTTCACTCGATGTACAAGTCGATCCATGTGAGAATTTTTTGAAGTCGAACATGGAAAGACATCGCTTGATTACCGGTCAATGATGTAAACCGTTAACAAGCGCGAGAGGAATCACCGATAAGGATGATGACCCTCAAGGTACGACAATACAATTCACATGGTGGGAATAAAGGACTTGGCGTCGACCACCATGCAAAATCTTCTGGTCGAAGGTCATTGATGTATACCTGTCGCCGGAAGTGAGAAACTTGCCATTGAGGCATGCAAGCTTCAAAGTACTGAAGGGGGTGTTCCTAGATCAACTCCTTGGATAATGAGCTGATGTTGACAAGGAGCGATCCGTCAAAGGAGGGCCTTAATGAATCCCACATCAGTGACACGGAACGGAGCTAGTGATTGTGATGAGGTGAAAACAAATCGTGATGTATGATTCAGGGTGGCGGTCATGAAGTGGATGAAGGATAATGTATGGCAGTGGATGGGACATGGTTGACTCTTTGCAGAACCACATCTCTTGAACACATAACGACATTGATGTGATGGATTGGTAGCATTACCCCAATTGTGGATGGTGTGGCGAGGACCATGGTTATGAGACCGGTGAATGAAACAACCCAACCCGATGTGATACGGAGGACAAAGTGTCATGTTCAAGAGCGACTTGCTACCATTAATGCTGTGAGGTTCTCCCAATTTTTCCCCAGTCATTGTTGACCAGTACCTCTTTATTTTTGTCAAGCTTGAGGAGGATAACATATGCTTGTTCTATAACCTGCCCTTCGGGCAAGCCCATCGCTATGTTTTAACGAGCCTAGCGATAGGGAAACTCGTTCTCGTCTAAAGACAAGTTTGTCGCTATTTAATCATTTTAACGAGTCTAACGACAAGGAAAACTCGGTCCTTTTCATTTTTAGAGAGTCTGAAAAGGTACAGAAAGTTAACTCCAAAATTCCTTTTTCGTCATCTAATCCCTTAAGTCCGAAAAAGTATAAAACAATACAAAAGGGATGAATTTTTGATTTCTTTAACGAGCCGAACAAAACAAGCGCTCGATCTTTTTATGCAATAATCCCTCAGGTCCAAAAAGATTAAAATCTAGAGGAGGGATAGCTCTTCCGGTCCTTTTAACGAGCTGGAAGGCCAAAACTCGGCAAACTTTTCATATTTTACGAGTCAGTGAAAAGAGCTCAAAGAAGACTCGTCTTTTGAGGAACGAGTGATAAACAGGGATAGCAGTAGATTCCAGGTACAGGTTGGAATTTTCCAATCACGGCAGTGTCACAAGGATGGCTAAGTGAAATCACTCTTCGCAGTTGTTCCTCAAAATGGGTAAACACACATATGGAGATGAACGATTGGCCAAATGAACGGATGGAGGTGAGACTGCAAGAACACGACCAAAGGTTTTTAAAATGGCTTTCAAAGGTTACATTTCTCAAGGTTATTTACCGGTTCATTTTTCTGGGTGAGCTTGAACTACTAGGGAAAGATTGCTCACAACTTATGTTTATTTTTTAACGAGCATGAACTCTATACAAAAACTGCTCGATTATGGATGCCCCCAGCATAATAATGCAGACGAGGCATATGCCCCCTAATTCTTAAGGGGACATTTCATTTTTTAATGAGGTTGACATCGTAAAGAACTATCCTCTTTACTCTTTATTTCATTTTTTAAATGAGGTTGACTTGATATAAGAACTATCCTCGTAACTTTTAGATCCATTAAAAATAGAAGGCTTCATATTCCGTTGCACCCATTTCCATAAGATTACTTGGTGGTGGTGGGGCAAAAGTGCCCATTAAAGAAGGGCCTTTTAGGAAAATTACTCCGATATATTGGAGAGGATGATTGCCTCCATGGATCGTTGGAATGCTTCTTGTATTGGATGGCGGCACAACTTCTGTCGAAGTTGTTGTCGAACTGCCTAATCGACCTTTTTTCTCGCCATTCAACAACTGCGGGTTCCCATAATTTTTGTTCATTGTCAAAGTTAAAGCATTGTTTGGTTGCTTAGCACTTGACAACATTAGAACTTGGCACCCGGAAGTGTTTCCACTATCAACCAGATTTTGACTTGGGTCGGGAAAAGGATCAGTCAACACAGCTGGAGTATGCAGATTCTTTACGAATCTTTTAAACTCAGCTTTGTACGGGCAATCTGCCGTCCAATGATCATCGTCACATATGTGACATCTCCTAGGTGTTTTCTCCTTTCTACGAGGAGTTTTTCGAGGAGATGACTTTCTTTGATCTTTCTTCCCTTCGTTTTGATTCTTCTTGCTTCCTGGTTGATTGGTTTATTTGCCCTTATCTATCGATACGGCATTTACTTCCGAAGCAAGAACTTCTTCATGCGCATTTTGATTCGAATCCTTACGGGCCTTCTTTTGTTGGGTCTTTTTCGGATTCGTGTTTGCCGTGCCAATCACGCCATCGCCGGCATGAGAGTCACTATTTGATTTAGGAGGAGGAGGGATTGAAAACTCTGGTCTAGGGGCGTCTGGTATTTTGTCATAGAGAGTGCCGGACTGAGTATATACTAAGTCCAAATATTGTGCACGAGCGATAACTTGCTCTTCTGTTACGACTCCCCCCTTTGCCACATCTTCCGTTATGGCCGGAAGTAACGACTTTATAAACCACTCAGCTAAAAGCTGGTCATGAACGTATGTTTTAACCATTCTTCGTCGACGTTGCCACTCATGTATATGATCTGATATATGAGTTGCGGTTGTCTATTTGAAGTTGGTCAATATCTCTGTTCCCGTTTCATACCTTATTGGTAATTGAAAGTAGGTTAAGAATGTCGTGGCAAGGGAGCTAAAATTGTCGAACGAAGCTCTAGGCAATTCTATATACCATTTTGCCGCTAGACCTGTCAATGTCCTCTGAAAGAGGTGAAGCCTTATCAAATCGTCATTTAAAGTGTTCGACGAACACCATAGATGAAATGTCATCACATGATTCGACGGGTCTTCACCTGGATTTCCATTGAATTTAGGAATGTCGGATGGAAGTTTGTGCGGGATCACTGGCCACCATGGGGCGTAAGCAATTGGATCATTGGTTAACCGATGTAAATCAGGCAACTCTAAAGTCGCCACGAATGGTAACTGTTGATTCAAGTTAGGTGAAGCGTAACCAGGGTACGATGGAATCGCTTGAACAGTTGGTCTTTGCATACCAGCATAATGGAGTTGATGTTGGTATGACTGATACGGTTGATGGACTTGACCACTATAAAGTGGTTGATTTTGACCATTTTGGATATATGGTTGTCCCGTATTCGCGAAGATTTGTTGTTCAGAACCCTGGTACACTTGTTGGAATTGCGGCTGTTGGTATTGCACTATCCACGGTTGCGACACCATGGGTTGTTGCGCTATACTAACCATTGGACCAAGATGTGGGGTAGTTGTACCCAACTGTACTTGTGTTGCCCCACCAGTAGGCGATTGTGGTTGGGTCACAGGGTCAAGGGGCTGTTGCATGAGAACCTGAGAAATCTGAGGTTGACATACAACAGGCATTGTTTGAACTTGCGACACGGTCACAACAGCCGGTGTAGTTGGGATGTTTGTCACAGGTACACACTGTTGCATAGAATATACAACTCTTGGTGGCTGGGATAGCATAGGTACCCAACTACTCGTTGAAATTCCACCATAACTTGAATAAGGTTGAGAACTCCCGTATGGGTACCCTCCCGGAGGGGGTAATGAAAGGACATACTGCCCCCCATACGGTAGCAATCCAGAACTCAAGGCAATTGATTGTCCTGGAGGACTGGATGGCCTAATTAGATTCCCAAAAGGGTCAATTTGATGAGTCTCACCATGAGAGTTACCAGACATTACTCCGGAACAAACAGGAACAGACCATACTGTCGAGATAGTCTCTTGGTGGACTCCTTCTAGCGGCTGAGAGCTAGTTGGGACAGATGGTATGCCGGCGAACATTGTTGGATTTGCAGCAGGTAATTCTGCCGTCGCCGTGTCATTTGACACAGTCCTAGATGTTGATGGTTGTTCAGACATTTTTAGTCTATCCAATTGATTGCCCAGTGATTCTACAGGAATTTCCACTGGTGATGGACAAACTTCTGTTGTAGCAGGAAATAGAGTGACCCCTACTCCAAAATGAGTTGGAGTGGATACTTGTGGTTCCTCTATAATTTCTTCTATCGCAATCAGACCAGGTGGAAGAGGAAGACCGTCAGGTCCGTAAAAGATTTCCGGTGCCGAAGAAGGGGTTGTAACGACAGCGACAGATGTTTGAGGAACAAAACTCTCTGGACCGGTTACAGATGGAACTGGTTCAGTCATACAAGTATTTGCCCCCAGACTAGGATCAGTATTACTGTCCCTCTGTGGCGGTTGAACTTCTTCTATGGAGGCAGGGTTTCCGGAAATGTTTGGAGTAACCAGAATCTCAGATGTTGTTGGAACACTTGTTCTAACTTTTAAAGGAGATTTTGAACTGGTTCGACGAGTTCGCTTTGCCCGGATTGTTTTCGATTCCGGAGACAAAGACGGTTGACTCGCAAGCCTCCGAGAACGACGGATATTCAATTGACTTTCTTCCACGATTGCGGATTACTCGATCAACTAAAATATAAAGGGGAAAATTTGTGTTTCCGATTTGAATGAATTTTATTAGACGCTTTTAAACATAACTTTGCTTTTTCATGTTTTAAGAGTCGAGAAAAAGCTAAAGATGACTCTAGTCTCCTTCGATGTATTAACGAGCCCGAAGTGACAAATGCTCGGTTGGACCTTTTCAGTTATAGAGTTTGAAAAGGGCCAAAAGAAACCGCTCTGGAGATCTAGGCAGAGGGTGTGCCAAACCTTTCGCGAAACCACAAAATACGTTTTACGGTACGGGTGGTCGATCTTCGTGAATGCTGTGTTCACTGCATCGCGATCAGTAGGGCGGCCGACACGGCTTCCTATGGATAAAGGATAATTGCCTATAGGGGTCTCCCAATATATACGCGACAGTACGTGGGAGCACAAGTTCGTATTAGTGCCACCGACTCTCAGGAGGAATCACCCACCTTCGTAGAGATCGACAGTCACTATGTTTAACGACGCCGGAACACGTCTCTCCCTAGACCTCTAGATGTTTGCGTTATGTTACAATGCGTTGTTAGGTTCATTCAGTATATTTTAAGTTGATATTTTTAAAGTTTGCCTTTCAAGGTTCACCACGAGATGTATATGACAAATTCCTAAATGCAGCCTAAGATGAGAAGCAAGCTTTTTCAAATCTTTTTGACTGATGAAAATCTTAACTACTGAGGGAGAAGAAAGGAAAATTCTTTTCACACAGCTCATACAGCACAAACTAATGCACTTTCTCCTAAATCATCATGCAAACTTTTTCAAATGCAAAATGCACAACGCATGTATTTTCTTTTCCCTTTCTTAATGTTGATGTTTTACAAAAAGAAAGTTGTTATATAACTTTGATTTCGATTTAAAGTGAAAACAAACAAGCTTGTCCAAAATCAAAAGACACCTTAAGATTCACTTGTTTAATCACTGGAAATACATGAAATCAAACCATAATGACGAAAGTAAAATGATTAATAAGCTATGGACAGCAAACAAGCTAACTCTTTAGACCAGCAAAATGCCTAACACAGGTTCAGATCTAAGAGGCCAAAAGAAAGACTAGTTTACTCTTCGTTATGGGAAATTGTAAATGATTAAGAAATACAAAATAACAAGTACAATTTCGTTATATAACAGAGGCAGAATGATGGCAAGTAATGTTGGTTTCAGAACAGGTGCAAGACTGGTAACTGGCAGCCAAATCTATAGTGAAAACAGGCAAGAGAAAAGGAGGAAACCCCAACAGCACTAGGAAAAATTGGGCCAACGCAGGTGCTGCACAGCCAGTTTGGCTCTCAGCACAGGTATCCCCTTCGGGACCTGCGTTGCAAAGCAGGTAGCCTGTGTACTACCTGCTTTGGAAAACGAAAGTTGCGTTTTCACAGTTTCCGGGTCATAATTTTCTCAAAAATGCACAGTTTTTGCTCAAATCAGAAGCAATCAGTCAAGCACACTCAAAGGGATGATAAGGAAGGTGAAAAGCTATCACTAAGAGCTTACAAGGATCCTTGTAGATCAGCTCTTAAAATCATGAACTTGCTCAGAAATGAGCTAGAGTAGCCGCCTTCTACTTCGCTTTTGATATAGTCAAAAGCTTTTCGATTTGGTACTCTTTTGTTCAGGAAATGAATAGAAAAATACTACAAACACAATCAAACGGATACGATCCCCAGCGGAGTCGCCAGTTTGTTGTAGGGAAAAGTATCCGACTCGGATGACCCTATCCCACTCTAAGGGTGATAGTACCTCAGCAACAACTGTAAAACAAACTACTTAAGGTTTACTTCTTTATGAAAGCAAAAGAGAATGGAGAAATGCACTAACCGTTGCCTTGCGCGTAATGTCGAATCCAAACTCTTCTCTTTGGCTGCTTGCTCCCAGCTCCTTGCTCTTTTGCTGGCCCAGCTACAATGAGATCCTTCAAAATAACAAAGAAGGAAACTACAAGAAGCATGCAATCATAACTGGTTTAAGGATTAGTGTAAACCAAACATGCAATTATCACAATATATTATTGAAACAAGAGCACATAGGAGAACCTCAATAGCTTTTATTAATGAAGAAGTAAAGGTTCTGAGAGTATTACAACCATTGAAGGCTCCAATCCAGCAACACCTCCCAGCAGAGAGAATTTCTCCTCTTCACCTCTCTCAAACATTCACCCAATAGATCTATAGTGAAACCAACAACATATCATTACTTTGCACAAAATTCCAGCCTCCTGAGCTCATAGGAGAGAGCTCAATATATAGATGAATTGAGAAAGGATGAGTCAGCTTGCAACTGATGTGTAGCTGCCTTGTGTCCTCTCTCTCTTCAGTTAATCTTTAGTTGATCTTCAGTTCTTGAGTCCACTTGGAGAACCTTGCTTCCACTTGGAGAAACAAAGCCTCTGACTCATCACAAGGTGAAATCCCTGATCCAAGTGTCATTTTTGGAAGATTCCAGAGCAATGACTCAGTGTGCCACATGTCCAATCTCGCTCAGCGCAGGTGGCCTTTGTTCCACTTGCTTTGCAACGCAGGTACACCATGGAGGATCTGAGTTTCAGTGCAGAAGCCTAGTGGAGCACCTGCTTTGATTTCAGGATTGCTTGTTTTTGAGTGTTTTCAGGTGGAGGACTGATCTGAGAGCTGTTGGTTTGTTGACCTTGTTCCTCTACGGGTAGGAACATCATGTTTAGGGAACTTTGGATCCCTTGGATTATTGAAAATTCATGCCTGTTGTTGTAAGGCACAAAATTGTCTATAACAAGCACACGAGGAGAAACGGAGGAAAGATAAAGAGGAACAACAGAGGAAAGAGCAAGAGGAAAGGCAAAAGAAAGAACAAGAGGAACAGCTGAAGAAAGAGCAGGAAAAAGAACGGGAAGAGTCCCAAGCTGAAAAGGAGAAACATACCACCACCGATGTCAATGTGGACACTACCATAGACCCCAAACTATTCCAGGAATGGCAGCAGTTTCATTCCATCATCAGTGGATTGGAATGTTCAAAAGATGGGGACACTTCCAAAACAAATGATACGCAGGACATCACTTCACCTCCAGTTCTAAGTGGAACTAGCGGCCCACCCATTTCTAAGGATGTTGAAGTAATACCAAAGGACCCCTACGACCAAATCGTCCTTCAGGTAGAAGATATTCCTCCCCTGGATGTTTTCTACAGCCCGAGGCATAGAGCAGTTGTAAAGCGATCAAGGAAAAGACGAAGGACTGATCAACCTTCTATCTTTCCAGAGCAAACAGTCATGGGTAATGTACTATGGAAGGAGGAATTGGACCCTTCCGATGACCTAACAAAGCTGTCAGAATATGCAGGAGCCTATTCCGCAACAACAATCGACAAGGCATCGGAGGTAAGTCTTCTACTGAAGACTAAGGACCAAGAAATTTTTACACTACAGGCAGAATTGGCCGAGACAAAGCAGAAGGCAGTGCAAGCAGAGGAGCAGTTGCTGGTGCAACAACAAATGAATGATCAATTAACCCAGCAATTGCAGGAATAAAGGCAAAGGATTAACCAAAATGCAATCCAGAAACAAAAGGAATTGTCGAAGGCATTGGCACAATTGAGAGCAGCAAATGAGCAAATGATGAAAACGAAAGATGAACAAATCACTCAATTGTCATCGCAGCTTGAAATAATCAAAGGCGCTCCACAGGTGGATGAGTTTAGAAAGGAAGCATCATTAATAAACAATGCATTGATATCACAAATTAGGCTCCTTTGTCAACAACTCAGTGAAGCAGAGCCATTGTGTGAATTAACAACATCCACTAATCAGCAGGTAGAGAAGGCCAGGAATGACGTAGACCAGGCCGAAGAGATCATAAGTGGATATCTTGACTGGCAAGATTCTGATCAAGGGAGAGAAGCAAATTTGCCCAAGATTTCAGAAACATATAAAGACATACTTTTTACAGAATGGCACACTCAGGTGATGAAAGCAGAAAGAGCAGCTTCAAGGTGTAAATCAACCTCCAGCAACCTAGTTGATCTGGTTAACAACACTCTCTACTTAGCGAATATGATCTCCCAATGTACGCCAGGAAAGATAACAACAACAAACATGTTGGAGCAAACATGTTATCCTGACTTGGAGGAAAAGGGGAGATTAATCGCTGGGGTTAACAGTTTGACCTTCGATGCATATTGGCTTTTCTTGATTAAGCCCCACACACAGAGAGCCACCCTTAAGTGTTTGACAGATGCTATCGGGTGTATAATTCCCAACATTCAGGATGCCACCTATGCTGCCCAGCTCAGTTCGCTTCTCAACAAACCACCTGAAGTAGAGCCAATGCTTGCGACAAGTCAAGTCAGGTTTAAAGGCAAGCAGCCTACCTGATGAATTATGTCACCGATTGCCAGATCACTCCAAGAAATAGGATCAATATTTATTGATGCCAGTTATGTAGGATTTTTGTTTATTAGATATTTAGATTAGTTTAGTATTTATAGACCCTTTCGTTGTTTTGGAAAGGGTCGTAAAGTTTTGTAACAAACTTAATAGACTGAAGTTTGCACTATTGTGCTTCAGTCAATATTCTTTTATGAAACTGGGCCAATTGTTCTTAATATAACAAGGAAGCTTCTTTATGCAATTGTGCACTATTGTCGTTGTTGAGGATGTTTTTGCGTTGAAGGAAGAACTACAAATAGCGATTGATATTTGGGAGTGTCAAGCAGCTCATATGGTATTTATATCTATGTCTGAATTCATTCCTCTTATATGAATTGTTATGTGATTATTCTTGTTATTGTTGATTATATGCATGCACTGTAACAGCAGATCTTTATTCATTCCACTATTGGATGTTTTATGATGTGCCTTTCCTTTCAATCATGCATGTGACAATGATATAAATGATAAAGTGTGGTAATTTTGTTTTAATCGCTCTTTTTAGCTATTTAGGCACAGCAATCTTGAATGAATTAATATCTATGCCTTAAAGATGGAGTCATCTATATGCCTGTCTTTAGACACAGACCATCAAACGCTACACTTTAAAGCTCAATAAGTCCCTGGGATAGATCATAGTTATTATATTCTTGCTGATAGTTTTAGTTATTCGCTCGTCGCTAGCGTAGTTTATAATCATTCATCCATCCCATTTATCTACTTCTGGGAAACTGGTCCCATTATCCCCAGTCGGAGCCACTATTCCAAACGGAAAAGGAACTGTACTAAGGTCCGGACCGGGTGGTTATCCCCGATGTTGTTGCAGCGATTTTCCAGGCTTCAACATAATGATGAATTAGAAGTCATTCCAGCTCACCCTACATCTGAAGTTGTGCTCAAAATAGAAAAAATCCATCCCCTAGATATATTTTATAGTCTAAAGGATAGGGTTTTCATGAGAAAACAGAGGAAGAGGAAAATAAATTTGCAGTCCCAAGTGCTAGTTTTGTGAAATATATCATTGGATATTGTTTGGAAGGATCCATAAACTGACCCTGTCGATGATATAACAAGGCCATCGTAGTTCATAGGATCATATGCTACAGCTTCCATGGATAAAACCTCAGAAGTACAACAACTCATTAAATAAAAGGATGATAAAATCCATTAATTAGAAAAAGCATTACTCAATGCAAAACATAATAATTATGAGGGATGGAAGGCACAGGTAACCCAGCTGCAGAGAAGCTTTGATGAGATGAACCTTCAACATGAAGTTAACATCAAAAGGAAAAATGATCAGTTGCAATGACTTCAGCTTAGGATTGATTCATTGAAAGATAATCCTAAGTTTGAATATTTCAAAAAAGAAGCAAGAGAATTCAACACTCTCCTCGCTCAACAAAAAATTGTTTTTTTTTTTCGCAGAAGTTGAAAACAATCAATGATCAGTGTAATACAAGCAATTCACTGATGAATCAGTTGTCAAATCTGAGGACATACTTTGAAGACATTGAAGAAGATATTTCTAACTATATCACCTGGAAAGACAACACAGATGGGAGAGTAGTGAATCCTCCAAGGATTCAGGATCCACAAAAAGAAATCCCTTTTAGAGAATGGGATATGAAGTTAAAGGATGTTGAAGAGACCATTTACGATGCAAGGGACATCGCAAATAACCTCACCCAAACCATTTGCGAGATTCTGTTCAGTGCTAATGTAATTCAAGAATTCCCAATTGATTATTTTCCTGATGTGAAGAAATTAATGAAACATTTGTAGGCTTGGTCCAAGGCAAAGGATAATAACATCAAAAAGTTATCTAAACTAACTTTTGAACATTATTGGCAACACATGTTTAAATCGCATAGCCAATGGCTTATGTTACGATGCTTAACCAATACCACTGCTCATATGCTCCCAACACTCTCTGATGTAGTTTATGCATGATAGAATTGTAGCCCATGCTATATATCTACAATCTCATGCAGAAAATGGGAGGAGAACCAACTTCTCATTCTCTATGAATTGTTCCAACAGACTCTATTTTTATCTTTTAATTTTATTTTAAGAATGGTTTGTTTGCACCTCCTGAAAATTTCAATTATTTTCTCTTTTTACAATTGATCCTTTAGTTATAAATACCCTTTCATGTCTTTTAGAAAGGGGTTCTGAATTTTTGAAAAGAAGACTTAAGAGAGTTTTTCTATTGTACTTTTTAAATCATCTTAATAGGAAAGTTGAACCAAGATTGTTTTTCTTATGGGCAGAGAATTGATATATCATGTATTATTATCTTTATGTTAGTGTTGTGTTTATATCTCATTAATAGTCACATATTTTCTTTACTATTTTATTTATTTATAATCATATATGTCGTTGAATAATTATTCACTCTTAAAGAGTACGAAGTTGTTATTTTTGAATGCATTGTGAAAATGATGAAATCTTATTGCGATATGTATTAACAATTAATTTGATTAAATATTTAATCATATTAATTATATTTCTTACACTTATTTCTTCAATTGCTAGATGATCTATATTTTTTAGCATACTAGATAATCTTTCAATCCCACATATAAAGATAAGGTAAATCTTGGGAAATAGATAGCTGTTATATGCTTTCACTGCCTTTATTTCTATCCATCACATACATTTAACAGACGATTACACATCAAATTCTAATATATATTTTTAAAGGGAAATTGATCCCATTATCACCAGTTGGAGCCACTATTCCAAATGGAAAATGAATGGTTTTGAAGTTCCCGACTAGGAGGTTATCCCCAATGTTGAGGCAACAACACTTCGAGCCTTCAACATTTTTTTCTCTAGAAGGAGGGCCTTAACTATGAATGGAAAAAAGGTTTGATTCTAAATTCAAAGGCCATCCAAATAGTCACTCCCCCTCAAGATCTCCTCCAACTTCTAGACCTCGTTTAAATATCCTACTCCTATACCAGAAGTTGTGAAAAAAACCACAAAATCTCCTAGCATACTACCTAGGTCATTTGATCAACCTCCTTCTCACGAGATACCCGAAGTTCAAACTTTAATAAAAAAGCTAGAAGGTATTTCTATTTCAGAAGAAAATTTGAAGCAATTTGAATTGTACAAATGTAGTTTTTCATCATCTTTTCAATCCACTCGTATTTTGACTTGATCCCAAAGTGAGAAACTTAGGGTTACGCCATTTGAGTTTCCCTTACCTTCATACTGAAGAAAGATGAAAAAATTTAAAACTCAGCCATCCACTAGCGAGATTTATCATCCACTTCACCTCAAACAGCTTCATTTCATGCCTTATCACCATTTTCCTCTTCTCTGGTCAATCTTCCCATTTATTCTCCCCCTTCTCAATTAACTAGCGCTAATTCAATCAACACTAGTATAGTGTCTACTTCTTCTTCCATGCAATCGACCTCTTCTAGTATTACAACTCCTTCTACTCAAGTTGCCATAATGGAAAGTAGATATAAAAACCCACTAAAAGCTAGATCATGGACTAATCCTAGAGCTTTCAAATGGAAACACCTCTAAATCCTCTTCCTCAAAGATGGTTACCAAAGTTTCATCTTGATGATGGACTCCCTGCTGATGAAAATCTCCATAATTTTATGTTTTCCATTAATCTCAATGGAGTGGTAGAAGAATATTGTGTAGTAAGATTATTTCCATAAACCCTTGAAGGATCTATAGGTTTGTGGTACTTCTAGTTACCACAAGAATCTATCACTAGTTGGGATATATTTGAAGAACAATTTTTTTACGAAGTTTGGTGATGATCACATAACTTCTACTCTAATCAATGACTTCTCCAGTCTTAAAGCCAATCCCAATGAGAAAATCAATGATTTCAATTCTAGGTTTAATAAATTGTTAAACAAAATTCGAGATACCTCTAAACCTAGAGTTTATGTCCAAATCGAGAAGTATGTTTCTCCTCTTCCTTCCAATATCACAATTTTTGTAGATAGGGATAATAAAGCCACTTTAGTAGATAACATGAAAGAGTCAATATCTGTAGAAAAAAGGATTCTTGCCTTAGAAAATAAAACTTCTCAAGAAGAAAGAAAGACTAAGAAGGTTACCTTCAAAAAGGAACCAAATAAGAAGACTCCCAAAGATCCTTTTGATATAGAAGGATTACAAAAGGTCCTCAAATCAATGTCGAATCAAATGGTAGAAATAAAAAAGTAGGTAGCTGAGTCTTCTAATAATCCTTTCAAATCTTTTAGGACAAACCAAACATCAAACCCTTAGCCTCCTAATGTCATAACAAATGTTGAATCTAATCTAGAGGAGGATGAAGAAGAAACAACATTATCTGCCAATGATTCCCAAGATGAAGAAACATTCGAAGGGATTATGGGAATTTATTCTTCCTATTTTGGATAATGAATAAGAACATGATGTTTTTCGAGTTAGTTCATGAAGTAAGGGTCCTGTAGATTCATCGTAGTCAACCCAAAAGAAGAAATGTTCTACTCCTAGTACTAAGGAAAAACTACACCTAAAAAATCCCCTTCTACATCTTCTGATTCGATTCCATCTTCTTCCAATTCTCTATCTACATCTAGAACTGTGGTTGTTACTGATACCATAGAATATAATATAGTTTAGGATATGAAGAAGGTCAAGGCTAACATTTCCTTCTATGAAGTAGCTAAACTAAAGAAACAACAGAAATTTTTACTTAAAGAATTTAATGTAGTACATACATAACCTTTGGTCATTGGTGTTACTTCTAAAGATTCTAAAAGAAAATGAAAACCTCCCATCGATCATTCATATAATATTGATCCCACTGATGCCATCCTAATTGGAGATAGGTCAAACTCTGATACTCCTCCTTTCCTTCTGACCTTTGAAATCTTCAATAAAAATGTTCATAATTTCTTAGTAGACTCTAGGGCATCTTCAAATGTAATGTCTTATTTAGTTTGTCTTCAACTGAATATTTCACCCTAGAATTCTATTGTACATATTGTTCAACGTGATAGAACCTGAGTCAAACTGTTAGGAGAAATCAATTCTTTTCTCATAAGACTTTCTTCTAATGCTAGAGTTTTTCAAATCATTGATCTACTTGTTGTTGATATTCTTGAATTTTATGGTTTAATTCTAAGAGGATATTGGTAAGAGAAGTTACATGGTTATTTCGCTATTGACTGGTCTCATATATACCTTCCTTATAATGGTAAGCCCAATAAAATTTGCATTGACAGAGAAAAGAACATGAAATATTCAGTAATTGACTTGGACAAGGAAAATGAACTAGTGGTCTTCACCAATAACATTCTTGGGAACTACTATTTAGAGTCATTCTTGGGTATTTTCAATGCACAAGAATCTCCTTTCAAGGTTGATGATGTAACTTCTCAAGTTGAAATTTTTTCATAGACAGACTCATATGGATGTGTAATTATTGTAGATCAATCACTAGTTAAATATTTGTTTTGGACTTTATATTTTTATGGTTCTCGATCCAGTGATGGTGCTAGAGTTTGAATGCACTAATAACATTGTTGAATATGAAGCTCTAGTTTAGGGTTTGTGCACAAAAATAAGTCTTAACTGGAAATACCTTAAAGTGTTTGGAGACTCTGAAATTGTTATTAAACAGGTGAGAAACACCATGCATTGTCTCTCAAGCCACTTGAAATATTATCGATCTCTCATTCAAACTCTCACTTCTCATTTTATAGTATTTAATATTTATCCTATCACAAGACTTAAAAATGCTTGTATTGCTTTGCTACCTAATGTCACATCTAGACAGATCCCACCAAAGGATTATAGTCCAGATAGATTTTCCATTGAATTGATTTTTCTCCCTTCAATTCATGATAATGTCACAAATTGTTTTGTGTTTAATGATTAAGAGGACATTTATGTGTTTTAACATTAGAAGGGTCATATACTGATCAGGTAATCGATGAAGATGAGAATGAAAAACAATTGATTCAATCAATTGAGGAAAATTCCTTACCAAAGTTTATAGTCAAGCTTCAAGATTTATATGAATTAAATGGAAGATTTAAAAGGATCACTAACTGACAACTACAAAGTTCAACTTTGAGGTTTGAATTGATAAACCTTGGATCTGATCTGAAACCTAAAAACATTAATATAGGCTTAGGGCTTTCATCGAATGAGAGATTTGCCTTTATTTACCTTTTAAATAAATACACAAAATTTTTCACTTGGAATTATGATGATTTGAAAACTTATGATTACTCTATCATTCAACATACTATCCCAAAGGTACCTGATGTTAATACTGTTCAGCAAAAGTTATGAAAAATTCATCCCAATATTGAAAATAAAATCAAAAGAAAACTAAACAAACTCCTTAAATCCAAAATCATTTTTCCTGTGATGAATTCTAAATGAAATTCAAATCTAGTACCTACTTGGAAGAAGAATGGTGATATTCTCATTTGCAGTGACTTTAGAAATTTGAATAAAGCATGTGAGAAAGACAATTTTCCACTTCCACCCATGGAATAAATCCTACAATCAGTGCCTGGTTCTGAATTGATGTATTTTCTAGATGGATTCTTAGGGTATACCCAAATCCTTTTTCATCCAGATGATAGATTAAAGACTAATTTCAGAGCTAAATAGGGAACTTATGCATTTCAAAAAATTCCTTTTGGATTAATAAATCTAGGAGAAACCTTCCAACGAGCTATGGACATTTCCTTTAGAGGTCTGATCAATAAAACTATGGTTGTTTACTTGGATGATATTAATGTATATTCCAAAAAGAGGAACAACCACTATCATGATTTAAAACAGATTCTTGAAAGGTGTATTAAATATGAAATTTCATTAAACCCCAAGAAGTCATACTTTATTCAAAATGAAGGGAAACTTCTAGGATTTATTGTATCTAAGGAAGGAATTTGAATATATCCTAATAGAATCAAGGCTATTTCTGAGATCCATTTTCCTCGTAATAAGAAATCAATGCAATCTTTCCAAGGATAGATTAATTTTTTCAAAAGATTTGTTCCAGATTTTTCTCAAATTGTTTTGTCTCTACAAGCTATGATTAAGAAAAAATTTAGTTTTTAAATGGGGACAAAATGAAAGGGAATCCTTTGAATTAATCAAACAAGCTACTATTGATGATCCCCCTTTAATAACTCCCAACGTTTTTGATCAATTTATTTTGTATACCTTCACATTCGAGTTATGCTATGTTGCAGTTTTAACATAGATCAATGATAAAAAAATAGAGGTGCCTATATCCTTATTTAGCTCCAACTTACAAGGAACGGAACTCAATTATTCAGAAGTGGATAAATAGGCCTTTGGAGCCTTCAAGTCTCTTAAACATTTTAGGGACTTTCTTTTAAAAACTCATACTAAAGTAATTGTTCCATATCTAATAGCAAGACAATTGCTTGTTCAGAAAGACTTGGGAGAAAAGAGAGAAAATTGGGTCACTTCTCTATAAGAATATCACATTTAAGTAAAACTTGCTAAAACTGTAAGAGGTAAAGGTTTTAGCAGACTACTACTAGAGCTTCTAACATATTAGTTGATTAATAATTAGGTAACACTATTCAGATATCTAAGGTATGCCTTACTAATACTGAATCTCAATACACTGATCTCATTTTTTATTTAAAGAATGGTTATGCTCCACTCGAACTCAATTACAAAAGTAAAATGGATTTAAGGCATAAATCTAATTGATATGAACTCATTGATGATGTGTTATTTAGAAAAAAATATTTTAAGGTTCTTAGAAAAATATGAAGCATAAAGGGTTTTGCAGGAATTACATGATGGACTAGCTGGTGGACACTCTAGAGGAGACACCACCACTCACAAAATCGTTCATGTTGGATACTATTGGTAAACTCTTTTCAAGGATGCACATGCCTATGTTAGAAAGTATAAAATTTTCTAAAATATAGCAGGAAGACAAAGCAAACCACCCTTACCTCTTCAACCAGTCAACATTGAACAACCCTTTGAACAATGGGGATTGGATATTATTGGTAAGGTTGTTCTTCACTCTTCTAAGCAACAAAGGTTTATGCTTACTACTACAAATTATTTCAAAAAATGTGTTGAAGTGATATCACTTAAAGTAGCAAATTATGACAATATCACTAAATTCATTGATCAATACATTATTACTAGGTTTGGTCTATCTAATGCACTCATTTTTTATAAGCCATCTTACTTGTCAAGAAATAGTATGGTTGGGTTTTCTTTAAAAAGAGGATGTAAACATAAATACTCTTCTAATTTTTATCCCCAGGAAAATGGTTTTGTGGAATCAACTAATAAAAGCCTCATTAGGATTATTAAGCAAATTATTGATCAAAGCCAAAAGAATTGGCATAAATCTCTGATATTTTCTCTACAGGCTGATAGAATAACTAAGAAGGCCTCCATAGGTACTTCTCCTTTTAATATAGTGGATGGGAAGGAGGCTATAGTTCCTCCTAATCTATCCCTTCCCTCATCAGTCTTGATACAATTTATCGAATAAAAACCTTCTTCCTCTCTGCAATTAAGGATAACATAAATACTTAAAGTAGAAGAAGAAAGGGAAAACGTCAAACAAACACGTGCTCACCATCAACAGCTAGTAAAATCTTCCTTTGATACAAGCTCAGTTGATAAGAAAAAAGTTCAAATTGGAGACTTAGTCCTGAAATGGGACAAGACACATGAATGCAAAGGAAAACACACTAAATTTCAAAAATTGTGGCTTGGACCATTCCAAATTGTTGAGAAATTAGGCCCATCAATTTTTATTTTGCAATATTTATGTTATCACTTAAGAAAAAATTTCAAATTCTGAGCATCAATTTTTTAAATTTGTCAAAAACTTGGTGTCAGTCTTGGTCTGGTCTTTTCATGTTGTTTTAGAGTCTAAGATTTTGAATAGGAGTCTTGTTAAGAATCTTGTTGGTATGTCAAAAGGGGTCAATTCTCTGTCTGTTATGAAACCAGTTCAAGAAAAGATAGAAAAGATATATCAACGCCTTAGAAGTTAGCCTCTTCGAGGGGGCAACTTCCTTTACATTACATAAATGAACAATTCTTGGATGATACAAATGAAAAAACCTCCTTTCTATATATAGGAGTCTAAGGAGTCACAATATAACCCAGTCGACCTAACAATAATAATATAAAGCCACAAAAATAAAATAGAGGGATTCTATGGGGCACAGTAATAACAATATGGGGGCAATAGGGGAACAACAATATTAATAAGGGGTATAACTACAGTAGTAATGGGGTAATCACTAGTATTATAGGGACCCAACATGCCCCTCTCCTTCAAAAAAGTGTTTTCCTCAACGCTTGAGTACTTCTGGATACTTATGTATAAAATTCTCATCCTCCCATGTGGAATCTTCAGCAGATAAGTTCTTCCACTTGATAAGATACTCCGAAATTGATCGATTTCGTAGCTGTTGAGTTCTTGTTTCTGTGACTGCTTCCGGTTCCAATATAATTTTTCCTTCCTCGTCAAGTTCTGGAAATATTATTTGAACTGGAAGCTTGTCACCTATAACCTTCTTTAAACATGAAACATGGAAAACTGGGTGCAATCGAGAAGCTGCAGGAAGCTCCAATTTGTATGCCATAGTGCCAATCTTTTGCAACACCTTGTATGGACCATAATACTTTGGTGATAATTTATTATCCTTCTTAGCTTGCTTGAGGGACATTTGCTTATATGGTTGTAGCCGTAGGAATACCCAATCACCTACATCAAAACTTCTTTCACTGCAATGATGATCTGCTTGTTGTTTCATTCTATTATGTGCAAACACAAGGTTATCCTTTAAGAGTTGGAGGACTTGTTGTTGATGTTCGATGTGATGTTCCACTCCTTGAACCTTAGAATTTTATCTTAAATATGATGTGATGGATGGTGGTTGATACCCATAAAGTGCCATAAATGGGGTCATTTTTGTTGCTGTATGGAAGGAAGTGTTATACCACCATTCAACCAGAGGAAACCATTTAACCCATTGTGTCTGTTTATCAGATACAAAGCAACGAAGATATTCTTCCAAACATTTGTTTACTATCTCAATTTTCCCGTCATATTGAGGATGATAAGATGAGCTATGACCTAACTGAGTACCAAGACAAGAAAATAATTCTGTCCAAAAATTTCCAGTGAAAATGGGATCTCTGTCACTTACAATAATCTTTGGGTTTCCATATAGCTTTTGAATTGTTTCCATAAATGCAGTAAAAACTGTACTGGCCTTAAATGGATGTGATAATGCACAAAATTGTGCATACTTGGTAAGTCTGTCAACTACCACCATGATGACACTCTTTCCCTCAAACTTGGGTAAGCCTATGATAAAATCCATTGAAACCTCCTCCCAACGTTGGCTTGGAATGGATAAAGGTTGTATTAGACCCGATGTCTTAATTGTTTCAACTTTATTTTGATGGCAAACCAAACATTCCGCCACAAACTTTTGAATATCTGATTTAATGCCATCCCAAAAAAACTCCTTCTTAACCCTGTGGTAAGTTTTTAAAAATCATGAGTGCCCTCCTAAGGGGGAAGTGTGAAATTCCATAAGAATCTTTTGTTTTAGCTGGGAATTCTTACAGAGGTATAAGTGATCTTTGTACCATAACGAATCATTTTGCCAGCTAAATTTATCAGACATAATAGAATCTTGTTGTAACTCTCGAATAAGTGCCCACACTTCTTCGTCATTCTTCCATTCCTCCCTAGCTTCGTTTATCCAATCAGGTTGGATAATAGAAATGGTGCACAACAATGCTTCCACATCCTCATCCTTTCTTGAGAGTGCATCTGCCACCACATTTTGATTCCCTTTTTTGTAGATGATTTCAAAGTCATAACCAAATATCTTTGTGACCCACTTTTGTTGCTCTTCAGAGGATAATCTTTGTTCTAAAAAGTATTTAAGGCTATCATGATCCGTTTTTACCTTGAAGTGTCTTCCCATTAGGTAGGGTCGCCATTTCTTAAGTGCATGGAGTATTGCCAACATTTCCTTCTCATAAATAGCTTTGCTTAAAAACGTTTCCTTGATTGGACGACTTTCAAAAGCAATGGGTCTTTCATCTTGCATTAGAACAACACCAATTCCATTTCCTAAAGCATCACATTCCACAATAAAGGTTTTTGAGAAGTCTGGTGTAGCTAAGATCGGTGCTTGGCACATTGCCTCTTTAAGATGTTCAAAGGCCTTTGTTTCTTCCGGAGTCCATGGAAATGCATCTTTCTTCAATAATGTTGTTAGAGGTGCTGCTATTCTCCCATAATTCTTAACAAACTTGCGATAATACCCTGTCAACCCGAGAAATCCTCGCAGATGCTTTATGGATGTGGGAATTTTCCATTCCTTAATGGATTTAATTTTTCTAGGGTCTACCTTAACTCCTTCATGAGATACAATATGACCCAGATATTCCACCTCTTGGACTCCAAAGAAACATTTGGATCTTTTTGCATATAATTGTTTCTCCTCCAATAGTTGTAGCACCCTGTTAACATGTTCAACATGATCCTTCCAAGACTTGTTGTAGATTAGTATATCATCAAAAAATACTAACACAAATTTTCTAAGGAATGGTTTGAAAATTGAATTCATCAAACCTTGAAATGTTGAAGGTGCATTGGTAAGGCCAAAAGGCATGACCAAAAATTCATAATGACCCTCATGAGTTCTAAATGTTGTTTTTAGAATGTCTTCAGTCTTCATTCTGATTTGATGATATCCTGAACGAAGATCCAACTTGGTGAGGTAAATTGATCCATGCAATTCATCTAGTAATTCATTAATGATAGGAATGGGGAACTTATCTTTAATAGTGAGCTTGTTGATCTCCCTATAATCCAGACACATGTGCCATGATCCATCTTTCTTGTGCACCAATACTACTGGACCAGAGAAAGAACTTTGACTCGGTTGAATTATACCAGCCTCTAGCATTTCTCCAACCATACGTTCAATTTCACTCTTTTGGACATAGGGATATCTGTACGGCCTGATGTTTGGAGGAACACTTCCTGGAATCAGATGAATAGCATGATCATGATCACGCATATGTGGGAGACCTTTGTGAGTCTCAAATACCTTGGAATGATTGTCCAGGACTTTTTGGAGATATGGAGAAATAGATGATTCCAATGTGGAAACATCTAGCGAACATAATTGTGCAATTACAACTCTTTGTTCCTTTTTTAGAAGCTTTGTCATACCATTAGAGCTGATTATCTTTCCTGGTTTCCCTACAATACCCCTTAATTCAACTTCCTTTCCTTCCATAGAAAATTTGATGTAAGTTCTTGAAAATTAAAAGCTATTGTACCCAAGTATTGTAGCCATTGGACTCCTAGTACAACATCAGCACCTCCCATTCGAATGGAAAGCATTGGGGTAGTCAATACATATTCTCCCATGGATAGCTTGATATTATGTCACTTTCCAGAGCAATTTATTGTTCCTCCATTTGAAATCATCACTTGACACTCTGGTGCTGGATATAGGAAGCAATTCAATTCTTTTGCTACCTTACAATGAATAAAATTGTGGGTGCTTCCTGAATCAATCAACACTATTACCTTTTTCTTCTTGATTTGTCCTTCTATCTTGATGGTTTGAGGAGTGGCAATTCCTGCCAATGCATTACAAGATATGGTCGGATTTATTTGTTCTTCATCTAGGCTTTGTTCCTGGAGTATATCCTCTCCTTTTGACCTTTCTTGCTCCTTTTCTTCTTCCTCTTCACAATCTATGTAGAATAATTTCTTCTCAGCACACTTATGACCTTTAGTGTATTTTCTATCACAACTGTAACAAAACCCTTTTGCTCTTTTTTCTTCCAATTGTTGTGGTGTCAACCTTATAGGTTGTGGAAGACTAGGGGCAACAACACTTCCATCTTTATAGTTGTGAGTGGTATGCTTCCTGGTTGCCATAATTTTGCTTTCCATTTTTCTTGCTAACCTAAATGCCTTCTCTAATGAATCAGGTTCCCAAAGGCAAACATCATTTTGGATATTATCATTTAAAGACCCTATGAAAGCATCAATCCTATGCTCCTCTGGAATATCTTTTACCCTTATGTTCGATTTTTGGAACTCCTCAATGTGCTCCATTATTGAACTCTTTTGTTTGAGACGTATCAATTGGTTAAAAAAAAGTGTTGCTTTTTGTATCCTCATAATGTGCTATCAATTCTTCTGTAAAAATTACCCAAGTGATAAATTTTTTACGAGAGAAAAGCCATTGATACCATACAAACCGGTTTGGTTCCAAATATAAAGTTGCCATACGTACCTTTTGTGTGTTTTGCACATTATTGAGATCGAAAAATTGCTCCATCTGTAATATCCATGTTGTGGGATCCTTGCCCTCAAACTCCCTCATATCGATTTTTGGAATATGGTGGGTCTTCGATCCAACATTAGAGTCTATGGAATCATGATTAACATTTCTTTTTTTCGCATCATAAGTTTCCTTTACAACCTTTTCACCATTAGTAAGTATTTCTTGTAGAAAATTTGTCAAATCTGTCTTCAAATATGCCATGCCTCTCTTCAAATCTGTCTTCCAATCATCCATCTTAGCTTCCATACCCTTTATCTTAGATTCCACGTCATTTATCTTAGCTTCTGTTAGCTTTTGTGAGCGTGACATTTGTTGCACTTGTTCTTGTAATTTTGATATATCATGTAGCATTTCTTCCTCTTCTTCATGAGTCATGCTAGAGATTTCAGGTTCCTTACTAGGTATTTTCATTTTCTTTCCTCGGGTCATCAGTTACCGATAATAATGCTTTACTATTCCCTTTGAATTCCTTCAAACCAAGCTTACACAAAATTTAAAAAAAAACTACACACCTTTTTTCACTTCGTAGAAGCCTGATATCGAATCTGATGTATCTCTGTAATTTCGGATCATCCAGTTCCGAAATTGTGACTTGTAGTAGCCTTCAACGTGCTCTTTCCAATGCCACCAGTCTGATCCAAATTGGATTCTCCAAGGAAGAGTTATGAAAAATCTCCCACAGTGACCTGCTTATTGACTAGTTCAGTAGAGCCAACTTGTCCGACGTGCCACGAATCAATGTGTCAACCTTTGGCTCTGAAAAATATATACAAGAAACTACAGTCCGTCCTATTTTTGTACCTTCTTACTAAATTTCAATCCAATGCTCAGAAAGAAATTTATGACGATTTTCCCCAGCTCACCTGTTTGGAATGTAATTCAGGAGTCTGCAAGAAGACCAACTTCCTCAGATCATATCTCCGCAAATATAGCGCGAAACGTTCTGAAATTTGGACCTAAGATTCAGTGAGGTGTCTTATCAAATGGGTTTTTCTTTTAGCTTATGAAACATCGCAGAAAAAAGGTTATAGCGAAAATTCCACGATGACCTGTTGGGAGCAGCGAAACCCTAGAATCCAAGGCTCTGATACCAAATGTTATGAAACTAGTTCAAGAAAAGATAGGAAAGATAGATCAATGCCTTAGAATTTAGCCTCTTCGAGGGGGCAACCTCCTTTACATTACATAAATGAAAGATTCTTGGATGATACAAATGAAAAAACCTCCTTTATATATATAGGAGTCTAAGGAATCACAATATAACCTAGCCGACTGTTGGGACTCATAATTGACCTATTTTTGACCTTATCTTTTGCCGTATAACTACCCTTTTGCAGTCATAAGTGAAAGCTTTTATTTTATAATGACATATTAACCCCAAGGTATGAAGTAACCTTCCGCATGTCTATGTTTAATTGTTTATTTCATATTCGTGAATATCTTTATACTTATCCTTGGAAAACGCTGACTAAATTGTCAAATAGTTGTCTTAAGCTTGCAGGAGTCATAATGAATAGTTGCTGTAACACCAGAAACAGCAACTACGCAGTTGCTGCAACACCAGAAACAGCAACTACGCAGTTGCTGCAACACCAGAAACAGCAACTACGCAGTTGCTGCAACACCAGCAACAACAATTATCTAAAGCAAGCTATTTTGTAACAGCCACGAACAACAGATGGCAGCTATCTAGAGAATCGTGACGTGGCATAATCAAGCGGAAGTCTAAAGAAAGAAGAACACAGTCAGCATAAACAGCATGGGGAAATGGCGAAGGAATATGAAGATCCCGAGAAGACAGTCAAAGTCAGTTACCCGCCGTGTAACAGCTAAAGCTCAAGAAAAGAATGTATTATCATACTGTTGTAACAGCACTCTGAATTGCTTATTTTTGACAAAATGGGTTAACTGAATAGGCTGTAATATTCTATTGTAATAGATGTCTCCTCTATAAAGAGGAGACATCTATAGGAAAAGGGAGTTAGTCGGTGTCTATGGTCAGTCTGTAATCGAGATTCTGAGAACATCAGCAAGTCTGAACTCTATTTGTATTTAATCTTTTTGGCAGATGAATATAAAACTGTTTTGAGCACTTAATTCCGTCTTCGTTTTCCTGGGGAATCTTGTGAGAGGGACTGGGCCCACCTTCCTCACAAGATTCACCCATTTACTTTCTTGTCAGGTGTGTAAGTGTGCAGTAATTTCTCTTTGATACTCTTTTTGGATTTGATAGCATTACCTCTGGTATTCTTTGTTTTACTAGTACTCTGTTTCATTGATCTTTGAGTTTGTTTCTCACCGGTGAATGAGAGTGCAGTGTGCATCAGTAATTCTGATTACAGGGGAAGGTGCTGAACGTCCCCATCTGGAGGATAGGGTCCTGATCCTCTGCCAACAGAGCGTCCATTATTTTGCTTTCCAGATTCGTAGTTTTAATTAATTGCTTTCATTTTAACAAGTACTGTAATGACATAGCATAAGAATTACGTATACTACAGCTTTCGATGCTTTTAGACTTTAAGTACATACAGTACGCAGTGCCTTTGAAATAAAAAGACTTTCCCTGGTCGACAATTAATGTGGTACTTGAATTTTTAATTCATAAACAATTCAACTAGCCAACATTTTGGCGTCGTTGCCAGGGAAGGCAACTAAAGAATTCTAAAAGCATTAATGGTTTCTTTGTGAAAATAACAGGTGTATGAGAGGACGCAAGAAACCTAATTTTACAGGCGGCAAAGGAGGAAGGAAGACTTACATCGACGAAATCATCTCTAAGGCCGAAGCATCACAGAGGACGAGTTCCCGGAGACCCCAGATCCAATACTCCTCACAAACAGACCAGCAGACGGAGGAAGTGATAGGACCTGAGAGGAAGCTGGAAGCACCAGAGTACACCGAGGAACCGGAAAGAAGACACAGAAGACAAGGCAAGTGATTCAGGGAAAATCCCGATGGAGGATAACAGAACAGAAGGGAGAGGGGAAAACTCGCTCTCTACCCTGGAATTCCCTATTGGGGAACTTCCCAGAGGAACGACCCCCATGAAAAATATTCCACTCTCGGCATTACCCAATTTCCATGGGTTGTCCTCCGAAGATCCGGACGAATTCCTCTTCGAATTCGACATACTGTGTAGAAGCTATGATTACATAAGTCCTAATCAGAAGCTGAAATTGTTTCCAGCAACACTAAAAGGGAACGCATTGAGGTGGTTTATGAGCTTGGGAGCTCAGGCAATCACCACCTGGGACCAAATGAAAGAGGGATTTCTGGCTAAGTATCAAGACTACTGTCGGACAAGAGAAAGAAAGGAAGAATTGTTTAAAATGGTCCAGAAAGAGGACGAGAATTTAGAAGATTTCGTGGAGAGATTACAATATAATCTGCAGCGGTCCGATCATCCTAATATGAGCAAAGATATTTTGAAGACCATACTGCTAAAAGGGGTAAGAGATGATTGCCTGGACATGCTGAACATGCTTGGAAAAGGGGACATTTCTAAAGAACCCTTTGATGAAATTATTAAGCTCTGTATGCGGTGTTCAAGGGGAGCGGCAGGCAGATCGAAAGGCAGAGATAATGTGTATTCAAGGGTTCAAAAGTCAGCCAGTGGAGGAGCAACAAGAGCAGAGATAGGTAACTTATTAGAAGAATTTAAAACTGAAATGCTAAGTTCTTTTGCTTCACAGATTGACGCTCTGCAGGTCAAGAAGAAACAGGCAGAAGTAGAAGCTGCTCTGGCAATCTTCTGTTCAAAATGCAGAGAGAAACATCCACTTAGAGAATGCCCACTGGATAGGATGCCTATATGCACAATCTGCGAGAAGGATCATGAAACACAGCAATGCCCCTCTCTGCCTGGAATCAAAGCAGCACTGCAAACAACTGAAGAAGAAGCTGAAGTGGTGTATCTAATGACTCAGAGGAGGCAATGGCCACAAAGACAAGGTACGAGCTCTAATACAACATTCAATCGTTGGAATAATAGTTCTCCTTTTTACCCACCCATGAATCAAATGCAATACCCACCCTTCAACACAATGAACTTTCCACTTATGCAGCAACCTTTTCCTGACCCTACTATGTGGAATCCTTGGGCTCCCCAGCAACCATACTTTAATCAATGGAACCCAAACTGGGCAGCCCAACAGATACCTTTTCCTCAACAACAACAATCTCTTTCCTTACCACCTAATAATCCTCCGAACAATCAGGCAATGAGACCACAGCTGCCTGTACAACCTAACCCTAATCCGAATAATAAGGCCTTGCAAGTTATTGACATTCAGAGTCAGTCTATTCCTCCCCTGCAATGTAATGACATCCATCTCCGCTCAGGGAGAATAGTTGAACCTATTATAGATGATATCACGGACTCTGATAAAGAAGAAACTAGAAAAGAGAAACCAGCTAACCATAATACTGAAACAGTAGAAACAACACCTAACAATAATGACCAAACGGTAGACCCACCATTCCCTGAAAGACTAACTCTCACTAAAGTACCTGAACAACCTACCTTCAATCTGTTAGGAGAGTTACAGAATTTGTATGTCAAAATCCCATTATTGCAAGCACTAAGGGATGTTCCTATATACGCCAGAACTATTAGAGACATATGTGTAAAGAAACCTGGAAGGAAGGCTAAAGACCCCCTCACAGTTCATGTGATGGGGGAATTAACTGCCTTAATGACTGAAAAAGATTATCCTGTCAAGTATGGTGACCATGGTCATCCTACAGTAACAGTCCAGGTCGGAAAAACCTTTATCTCTAAAGTCTTAGTAGACTTAGGAGCTGCAATAAACATCATGACTCTCGAAACAGCTCAATTGCTCCAACTGAAAAATTTTATCAGGGAAAGTCCTACTATCTTAGAACTAGCTGACCGTTCTACGATCAAACCTGAAGGGGTCATTGAAGACCTTATAATCTCTGTAGAATCATGGAACTACCCGGTTGACTTTGTGGTCTTACAAACCAAAACAAAGTTGGGGGGTCATCCATTGATTCTAGGGAGACCTTGGCTGGCTACAGCAGATGCTTTCATCAGCTGTAGATCTGGATCAATGACCATCTCCAATGGACAAGAAACTAAACAGCTGACCCTCTATCCCCATGCCAATCCCATGATTAACAATGATAATTCTATATGGGTAGACTATGAGGAGGAGGAGACCCAACCAATATTAACTGTTGGACAAGCTTTGACCTTTAAAGACTCCACCGAAGATGAGCTAATTAGTAGTTTTATTTCTGAACCCTCTTCGGTTAACCCAGAAACATCTAATCACTTCGCTGCAATCCTAGAACCGGAATCCCAGCAGAATATGAATGATGAAAACTTATGCCAAACAGCACTAGGCAACTCTTCCAAGAGCACAACAGTTGAAATCGAGCCTGGCAAAACGCTGAATATAAATCCTGATTTGACTGAGGATGAAAAACAGAAAGTAATAAAGTTACTCCAAGCAAACAAAGAGGCATTCGCATGGGACTACACAGACATGAAAGGAATCTCCCCTGAATTATGTACTCATCGTATATACATTAAGGAGGGATCCCGACCAGTCTGCCAACCCCAACGAAGAATGAACCCTAACCTCAGAGAAATTGTGAAGGAGGAACTCCAAAAACTTCTAAATGCAGGATTCATATACCCAATATCTGACAGCGAGTGGGTTTCTCCACTCGTAATTGTACCAAAAAAGAATGGGAAATGGCGAGTATGTGTAGACTATAGATCATTAAATAAAGCAACGCAAAAAGATCATTTCCCTTTACCTTTTATTGATCAAGTATTGGATAATTTAGCAGGTAAGAAATTCTTCTCGTTCTTGGATGGGTTTAGTGGATACAACCAAATCAGGATTGCACCCCAGGATCAGGACAAAACCACATTTACCAGCCCATGGGGAACCTTTGCCTATAGAGTACTGCCATTTGGGTTGTGTAACGCTCCAGCGACATTTCAGAGAGCGGTGATAGGAATCTTTTATGATATGTTAAACGATTCATTAGAAATATTCATGGACGACTTTACTCCTTATGGAGTGACCTTTGAAGATGCCCTGCAAAACCTTGAAAAAGTACTCAAGAGGTGTATTGAAGTACACCTCGCTTTGAGCACTGAAAAGTGCCACATGATGATGAACCAGGGCATTGTATTAGGTCATTTCATTTCATTTTTAGGAATCCAAGTCGACCCAGCTAAGATTCAGGTGATTCAGAACCTTCCTATCCCCAAAACACAAACATAGGTGAGAAGTTTTTTAGGACATGCCGGTTATTACAGAAGATTTATTAAATATTTTTCTAAAATAGCCTCCCCTTTGTTTGTGTTATTAATGAAAAATGCTGAATTCAAGTGGACTGATGACTGTGAGACTGCATTCAACAAACTTAAGCATCATTTGTCCACAGCTCCTATTTTGAGAGGACCCGATTGGGCATTGCCCTTTCACATTTCCTCTGATGCCTCAGACACGGCAATTGGAGCTGTCCTGGGTCAGGAAGAAAACAATCTCCCCTATGCTATCTATTTCATTAGCAAAAACATGACACCAGCTGAGTTAAATTATACAGTAACCGAGAAAGAATTTTTAGCAGTTATTTATGCTATTAATAAATTTCGGCATTATATCACTGGCTATACTACCTTTGTGCATACAGACCACTCGGCCATCAAGTATTTAATGAATAAATCAATTACTAATGCTCGAGTCACCAGGTGGTTATTACTATTACAGGAATTTGATATCACAATCGTAGATAGGCCAGGAAAAGAAAACGTAGTTGCTGATTTTCTTTCTCGTTTAAAAACCAATGAAAATGTTCCAGTAGATGATTCTTTTCCTGATGAGTATCTATTTGCAGTATCTGCTCACTCACCTTGGTACGCAGACATTGCCAACTATTTAGTTGCAGGAAAATTGCCATCCCACCTATCACACAGAGAAAGAAGAAAGATCATCCAGCAAAGTGCTAGGTACAGCTGGATAAGCGGGTGTCTGTTCCACACAGGGATAGATCAAGAAATCAGGAGATGCGTTGGGGAAGATGAGATTTATGACATATTGAAAGCTTGTCACGATGGTCCTTGTGGAGGACATTTTGCAGATAAAAGAACAGCTCACAAGGTACTTAGAATAGGATATTACTGGCCATCACTTTTTAAAGATGCAAAAAAATATGTGAAGGCTTGTGACAGCTGCCAAAGAATGGGCCAGCCCAACCATAGGGATGAAATGCCACTCAACCCTCAGGTAACTCTCGAACCCTTTGAGAAATGGGCATTAGATTTTGTAGGTCCCATTAACCCTCCATCCAATCAAAGAGTTTACATTTTAGTATGCACAGATTACATGACTAAATGGGTAGAGGCCAAAGCACTCATCAAAGCTAATGAAGAAGCAGTATTAACATTTCTATTTGAAGAAATCTTCGTTAGATTTGGGCTACCCAGAGAATTAGTCACTGATGGAGGACCTCCTTTTAATTCCCACGGTTTCAAAGATACGCTTCAGAAATATCATATCAAACATAAGATGACAACACCTTACCACCCCCAAGCAAATGGGTAGGTGGAAAGCACAAACAAGGTCATAGAAGCTATCTTAACAAAAACAATAAAGGAGAATAGAAGGGACTAGTTTCAGCGTTTGCCCGAGGCTCTTTGGGCCTACAGAACCACCTGGAGAAACACAACAGGATTTTCACCCTATGAATTGGTTTTTGGAAAGAATGCTATTTTTCCTGTAGAATTTGAAATTAAAACCTTAAGAACTGCCTTAGCTGTTAACCTTGATTTAACTGATGAACAGACAACCAGGTTGCAGCAGTTGCAGGAACTGGACGAGAAAAGACTGGATGCCGTCCACCAAACAAATATGATATAGCAACAAAGGAGCAGATGGCATGACAGAACCATTAAGCAAAAACAGTTCCAGTTACGACTCACGTTTCGAGAACTTTCAAGGGAAGCTGAGAACAAGATGGCTGGGACCGTATGAAGTGGATACTGTTTTCCCAAATGGAACAGTTAGACTAGTAACAATCGATGGAAGCAGAACACCACTGTTGGTGAATGGCTACCGACTTCGGTTGTATCAGCGGCCGGTTTCCAAAGAGGACTTTAAAGCTACTTGCATGGCAATAAAACAGTATTCTTTTCCAGGGGAACTTGCCGTCCCTCAGAACACTTGAATTTCTATTATTTATGTAATTATTAGGATTAGACATTTTTAGGAACTAATAATTCCTGCCAAGGATTGCAATATTATATTTCCAGATTTTGCAGATGGAACGTGGGAAGTAGCTGAGAGCAAGGCTTCAAAAGAAACTACAGGGCGGACTCCGAATTCCTGTTGCTGCAACACCATTTCCTGTTGCTGCAACACCATTTCCTGTTGCTGCAACACCATTTCCTGTTGCTGCAACACCATTTCCTGTTGCTGCAACACCATTCCCTGTTGCTGCAACACCATTTCCTGTTGCTGCAACACCATTTCCTGTTGCTGCAACACCATTCCCTGTTGCTGCAACACCATTTCCTGTTGCTGCAACACCATTTTCTGTTGCTGCAACACCACTTCCCGTTGCTGCAACACCACTTCCCGTTGTCCCAACATTATTCCTGTTGCTGTAACACTAGTTCCATTATTCCAGCACATTCCCCGTCTTACAAACGTTTCCCCCTAATCCCGGTTGCCCAACGGTAATTCTCTGTGGCTGCAACACCAATCTCGGTGCCACGACAGTGCTTCCTGATCCGAAATATCCTTTCCACACGAAACATATCACCTTTCGTGATGATTACAGAACCTCACCGTCACTTCCCGTCATTATCATATTCCCGTGCTTTCAGATCCGCGGTAATGATTATAATTTGACAGCAGACGAGAAAAGACTTTTTGACGCAGCGATCCAAAAAGGTAAAGGACGAAGGTACGCACGTTTATGAGTAAGCATTAAATAATAGATAAGCGGAAAAAGGGTGATAGGACCATCAAATGATTGCATTCCCCAATCATATCATTCACACGTAGGAAAGGGGGGGGGTTACCAAAGCAATTTCCATAATGAATAACCACGCCAACCACTGCCACCCTTAATTCTCCCGGTTGTATGTAAAAACTACAGCATGTTACCAATTGTGATGTATACTCTGAGTTAAAATCGGTAGCTAGGCTCTGAATTCTGAAGATTTACCGAAACAATAGCCATGGGAGGAACCCTTATCACTCATGAACCAGGCACGACAGCAGTTCTGGAGCTTTTTCCGGAAATTTACCAAATTTTCTTGCAAGCTGGATGGATAGAATATTTCAGGCGACTTCCGGACTTTGACGAGCAGCAAGTCCTGGAATTCACATGCAATTTGACAGAAGGATTCTCTGTCGTCCAAGGAATTCAAGTTCCGGTTACGGAAGAATTCATAGACGAAGTCACCAGACTCCCAACCACTGGTACGAGATGGTTCAGCAAGAAGCACTTGATTCTGAACGCGCAGCAAGACTTTCTCCGTCCGGGCGAGGAAGTAGAAACCAAGGGCAGAGGTGTAGCATTGCGGTCGTTACCTCAACCATGGCCAAGAGTCGCTGAATTCGTCAAGCAGTATCTAACATGCGAAGGTCGTTACCAGGTAATCTACCAGCACGACTTCGTTCTGTTAAATCACTTAAGAAATGGTCAATTATTGAACATGCCATATTATTTGCTGGGTTGTCTTAAAAATATGGCACGATATGCTATGAAAGCGAAGAATCCAGCCCTCTCCCTAAAACACCATCGCCTAGTTCAACTGCTGATTAACAGAGCTCTTCCTCTGAACATCCCTCCACCCCCCATTAATCCCCATCCGGAGGAAAGAAGTCCACAGCCTGTGCAGGGTAGTCCTCATCAAGAAGAGGAAACTCCTCGTCAAGCTGAGGATATACCTCAGCAAGACCAGGAGCCTCCTCAACAAACGGACGACACCCCTGAGCAAACCCCTTCGGAAAACCCTCAGCAGACAGAGCATATCCCGGAACAACCCCAGCAAATACCTCTGCATGTTACAGAAAATGAACAAGAAGCAGTGGAATTAACTGTGTCGCCCAAAAGAACCAATTCTCCCGCCCCCATACTCAGTATCTCCACTGATGATTCTGAAGATAATATCCCAATTACGCAGCTTAAACGAAAAATGCAGCAGGCAAAGAAAACCCCAGTAAAAAGAAGAAGAACGAGGGTTTCAACCAAAGCACCCACCACCCCGACTACTGTTCCGGTCACAAGAGCCAGCAGGAAGAGAAAAACACCTCAATTCCCTGCCTTTTTACCAAAACGAAAATCGGCAGTAGTTGGATCCCCTGATCCCTCCAGCCCACCATCCATTGTTTTAAAACCCCGTATTCCAGCCACTTCGCGAAACCCTTCTCCCTCACCCACAGAGGCTGAGATGGAGAGCGTTCATAGCTTCATGGCATCATATCTTAAGACAGCTGATACACAAGAACCAATTGCCGACACCCAGAATGATAGTGAGCAAGTGGCTGCAACACAAGAACCAGCCACTGCCCCAGGTGACACACAAGAACCACCTGTGGGAAATATTGACCAAATTCACGTAGCAGAACCTCTGCCTCCACTGGAATCTACTGTCTCACAGGATCAGCCTACTATACCCGCCCTGCAAGAGGAAATCGAGTTTCTGAAAGCTCAGATTCAGGATTACCAGGAAGAGATAATAAGAATCAAGGAAGCATATCAAGAAGAATTCAGTCTGCATGTTTTAGCAAGAGCAGCCTCGGCAGCAGAGAAAAGCAAAGATATCGAATATCTGTGTACAAGTTGTGGTGAGATATATGCTCAGGCAGGGTATAGGTTAGTGCAAGAACCAGTTTCAGAGGAAGTACAGAAAGAGAACCCTGTTGACACACAAGAACCAACAGGAGTTTCAGAGGAAGTGCAGAAAGAGAACCCTGTTGACACACAAGAACCAACAGGAGTTTCAGAGGAAGTGCAGAAAGAGAACCCTGTTGCAACACAAGAACCAACAGGAGTTTCAGAGCATGTGCAGATAGAAGAACCAGCTTCAGAGGAAGTGCAGAAAGAGAACCCTGTTGTTACACAAGAACCAACAGGATCCTTAGAAGAAATGCAGTCGGTGAGACCTGTTGATACACAAGAACCAACAGGTCATCCAGAGAACATGCAAGACCAAGAACAAAAACTTACTGACACACAAGAACCAGTAAGTCCACCTGAAGCTGTACAAGATCAAGAACTTACTGACACACAAGAACCAGTAAGTTCCTCGGAGGCTACACAAGAACAAACAAAGGAGCTTCCTGATGCTATGCAGGAGAAAAAGGAAGAAGATACAGATTCACCCCGGCCTACCCAGATTATTATGGAAAAGGAAGAAGATACAGATTTACCCCGGCCTACCCAGACTACTATAGAAAAAGATGCTGGATCATCCCAGCCCACTTCAACAGAACAGACGATTTCGGTTGATGCATGTATGCAAACAGAGCCTCCCACTGTTAAAGATGCATGTGTAGAAACAGAAAGTTTTCTGGAACTGAAACGCATATGGTGGAGAGAATATCATCAATATCAAGGGAAAGCATTTGAACAATAGAAAGGAACCTGGTTTGATCATGCCTATAGGAACTGGGAAGCACTGGAACAGTGCAGGGCCCAGTATAAAGAAATTAAGGAACTGAAACACAGGATATCCCTGACGTTTGAGTTATGCCAAAGGATGCTCGCCGCAAGGAAACCCTCCTTCAACTATGCCACATTCTTAAGGGAAAGGCTTGCATTTATTCAGCTGAAGGCCATCAACGAGGGGAGACCTTATCAAGTGGTCACAGGAGATCATTTTATGAAAACATTTGCAGAAGCACCCAAAAGTGACCAAAACCTGCTATGTGAACTATACCTCCATAATGAGGTTGTGTCTGAAGAAAGAAACATTAATATGACACCTGTAGTAGGTGACATACAATTGAGAGCTTTCATTTCCTTTTTGGCGAATCAGCTCACCTGGCAAAATGCCTATGTCTCAGGCGTCCAGAACGAACAGAATTGCCTTTTGTGGATTCGGGCTGAACCACAGAACGCTGCCACTTTCATTTTGCAACATTTAAAAATGATAGAAAATGATAAGATGAAGGATCATGTTATGAGACTGCGAACAGAGGTCCTAACAGACTGTCAGCAGTATATAAAAACCAAAGCATCATTGGCTGTGAAAGCAAATAAACTATTTTGGGATAACTGCCCCGCAGAAAGGAAAGAATATCACCCGTATAACCCATCAAATCTGCAAGTAGCATTATCAAGGGTACCTCGGTATGTTGAAAGCATGCAAATTTGTGCAGAGAACTGGATAGGTTACAAATTCAAGTTCCCACTTTTATGGTTGCCGGGTGATCAGTATAAGGGTCAGTTTGGACTTTCTAACAGAGAAGAGGCAGCAGTATGGAAACATATGCGAACTGTTTGTGGTTTCAGAGACAAGTTTGATGTTACTCCCTACATCTATTGTCTTAGTAATCTCCATTGTTCGTCCCAGTTCTTCGACTCAGACTTAGAGTAGACATTACATGGGGACATGCAATCTCTTCAGTTGAGGGGGATGTTGGGACTCACAATTGACCTATTTTTGACCTTATCTTTTGCCGTATAACTACCCTTTTGCAGTCATAAGTGAAAGCTTTTATTTTATAATGACATATTAACCCCAAGGTATGAAGTAACCTTCCGCATGTCTATGTTTAATTGTTTATTTCATATTCGTGAATATCTTTATACTTATCCTTGGAAAACGCTGACTAAATTGTCAAATAGTTGTCTTAAGCTTGCAGGAGTCATAATGAATAGTTGCTGTAACACCAGAAACAGCAACTACGCAGTTGCTGTAACACCAGAAACAGCAACTACGCAGTTGCTGCAACACCAGAAACAACAACTACGCAGTTGCTGCAACACCAGAAACAGCAACTACGCAGTTGCTGCAACACCAGCAACAGCAATTATCTAAAGCAAGCTATTTTGTAACAGCCACGAACAACAGATGGCAGCTATCTAGAGAATCGTGACGTGGCATAATCAAGCGGAAGTCTAAAGAAAGAAGAACACAGTCAGCATAAACAGCATGGGGAAATGGCGAAGGAATATGAAGATCCCGAGAAGACAGTCAAAGTCAGTTACCCGCCGTGTAACAACTAAAGCTCAAGAAAAGAATGTATTATCATACTGTTGTAACAGCACTCTGAATTGCTTATTTTTGACAAAATGGGTTAACTGAATAGGCTGTAATATTCTATTGTAATAGATGTCTCCTCTATAAAGAGGAGACATCTACAGGAAAAAGGAGTTAGTCGGTGTCTATGGTCAGTCTGTAATCGAGATTCTGAGAACATCAGCAAGTCTGAACTCTATTTGTATTTAATCTTTTTGGCAGATGAATATAAAACTGTTTTGAGCACTTAATTTCGTCTTCGTTTTCCTGGGGAATCTTGTGAGAGGGATTGGGCCCACCTTCCTCACAAGATTCACCCATTTACTTTCCTGTCAGGTGTGTAAGTGTGCAGTAATTTCTCTTTGGTACTCTGTTTGGATTTGATAGCATTACCTCTGGTATTCTTTGTTTTACTAGTACTCTGTTTCATTGATCTTTGAGTTTGTTTCTCACCGGTGAATGAGAGTGCAGTGTGCATCAGTAATTCTGATTACAGGGGCAGGTGCTGAACGTCCCCATCTGGAGGATAGGGTCCTGATCCTCTGCCAACAGAGCGTCCATTATTTTGCTTTCCAGATTCGTAGTTTTAATTAATTGCTTTCATTTTAACAAGTACTGTAATGACATAGCGTAAGAATTACGTATACTACAGCTTTCGATGCTTTTAGACTTTAAGTACATACAGTACGCAGTGCCTTTGAAATAAAAAGACTTTCCCTGGTCGACAATTAATGTGGTACTTGAATGTTTAATTCATAAACAATTCAACTAGCCAACACCGACCTAACAATAATAATATAAAGCCACAAAAATAACAATAGAGGGATTCTATGGGGCACAGTAATAACAATATGGGGGAAATAGGGGCACAACAATATTAATAAGGGGTATAACTACAATAGTAATGGGGTAATCACTAGCACTATAGGGACCCAATAATGTCTTAGTCTATCATTGGTCTCATAGCTCACATGAACATCATATGTTGAAACTTGTTTCAAGGTTCTTATGCGCTACGAAACTGTCTAGGAGTTTTCGTAGCGCAAAAATCTAGTCTAGGTGTTTTTGTAGCGCAAAACCCAGATTTTGCATTGGCTGCGCTACGAAATCGGGGATTCCTGCCAAATCTTGTCTAGCTGTCTTTTTCATCAAAATCTATTAATGTTTCAACACCACGTGTCACTCCTTGAACCATGCCTATCACATGCAGCCATTCCTTCTCATCATTAGATTTGTTAGATGTCTTGTACGCATTCTTTCAAATTTCAAAAAAAGTAAGGTGAGGTGTGTTAGTCTTGTTTTTTCCCATGTTCTTTTCATGCATACGAAGACAATTGGAAAGCTTAAGGACAGAACTCATCAGAACTCTTTTGAAAACTCAAGCGAGGTAGCTCTTAGTTTCAAATTCAAGCGAGGCAGTGTTGAAAACAATACAGTGTAGGTTTATCTTCAAGTTTCCTTGCAGGGATTTCACAGACATCTCTGAAGAAAGGAAGAATCACAGATCATGCCGATGTCTTAGACCTCAGCTTGAAGGCTTAGATGTTCTCACGAGGAATTGATAGGTTGAAGAAGCATTCAAACATGTAGGTTGTTGAAAAAACTCCAGGGAGGTCAGAGTCAAATAACCAAGGATTTGGCTTTTAATTTCACCGGTTTGAATTCAATGGTTGAAGTGCTAGAAATACCAATGTCTCTTGAAGTCATATCTGCAGTCACAGAAAAAAAAGGTTCAGATCAAGGAAGAGGTACAAGAGCAGTCAATTGATAAAACAGTCAAAATAAGAGTAACTAGAATTCAATTAGCCAAGGAAAAGGGGAAGATAGTGATTGTTGATGAAAGCCTAGCTTCAAAGGGAAGTTTGAACGAACTCCTCCACACCATCTACATAGAAGAGACTCCTCTGGTCCAAGCAGAGCTATTTGAAGCCAACAAGAACAAAACCAAAGTAGTTAAATCTTCCAGAAAGCTTCAATTTGATGACCAGATCTTAGAGTTTGTTTTCAAGCTAAGAAGACCTATGACTAGGCATTTAAAAAGGTTATAAGACGTAGAGACAGAGGTAAGTGAGATAGATTGAAGACCTGCAAATTCAGTTAAGCAAGCCTGAAGGATATACTCAGCTAAGAAAAACTACATAGCAGGTAAGGTTAAAACCTAAAGTTTTGATGTGGATCACGTTTTGAAGTATACTTTGAAGAGTGGTATCAGTTTATTCACTTTTGAACAGCCTCATGGCATATGGAAAATTCATTTCAAAGGAAAGAAAACTTGAAGAAGTCAAATTTTGGCATAAAACTGTGTTTTTGAAATCACACAGCAGTTTCGTAGCGTGCTACGAAACTGCTGTAGGTGCATGTTATGAATTAGTGGACCAATTTTGAGAGACAAAGGGAAATATTTTCAAATAGGAATCTCTACAAAGGATCATTTACAAAGTGTCAACATTCAGCAATGGCAAAACAAGTAGAAGAAGGACATCTTTGAACTCTAAGCTATATGTTATAAAGGTGATCATTATTTCATAGCTTGTTTTTACCAGTCAACGTCTAGAAGAGTTTCTGAGCAGTTAAAAAATCATCTCTGAAAAGTGAAAGAGGTTTTCATTGCTAAGATACTGAAGTACAAAAACCTCTCCCACTTTCTTCAAATCCATTATGATATGAGAGAAATGAATGACCAAACGTGCGCTATAAAACTGCTATAGGTGCAGTTTTTCACAAGCATATTTCTCTTGTTTTTCAAAGACACATTCTGGGTGATAGGAAAGATGTTTCAAAAAACCAAGAGAAGTTTTTGTTCAGAATGGATTGGATCACAAAATTCTCCTTCAAGTTTTCCAAATACATTTTTATGAAAAGATATGAGCTCTGTGCCAAGACCTATTTTTCATCCAGAACAGAGCAAGGAACAACCTCCTAGTTTCTAGGAACAGTAAAAGGATGAGTCATCAAGGGCCAGTTGGAGGGTTATGAGCACTATAAAGTTCAAATTCATGGATTTATAGGTGTCATAAGGAGTTTTTAATTCCTAGATAATATTGTTATAATCATAATGAGGAGTTACACTCCTAATTTGTTTAGGTCTCTCGGACTGCTAGTTAGCTGTCATTTGCATTTAATAGTTAGTTTTAAGTGTCAATAGGTGTTAGGTTAAGTAGAATTCGAATTTTCCTCATCCTAGAGGAGAAATCTAAGTCATGTAAAGAGCTCTATATATAGGAGAAGATCTAATGTACAAAGGATTGGAAATTTTCAGAGAAAGACTCATATTGTGCAATTGTAGAAGATTTTGTTTTTATGAATGCAGACTTTGGCTTTACTTCTCAGGATTCAGAAGGAGTTCAATGGTGGCTTGTTTATGTTTGTCCTTATTTCCTTATGTGCAGTAGTATGAATGTATGATACTTAGAACTCATTGACATGCTCTAACTTCCTTCATGCATTCATGGACTGTGTTTCCTACTTGTCTCTATGTGTTAATTGATATGTTGAACTCCAGATGCCCTGATTTCCATGTAAAGTTAATATAATTGTTATATTAAAGAATTTCTTGACTCCATAAGCCAAATGGATTTTTACTGATCATGTTCAACGATTCATATTTTTCACTTGTTTCATAGAGTTAGCCATCTAATCTTTATCAAAATCTTTAACCTAGCGAGAGAGCCCTCTTAGATTGAGGAGGCTAAGCCTCAGCCAAAAGTTGGTTTGAAATAGTTACTCAAAGTCTTTTTGATCAGCAGCCTTTCAGGGTTTGATTTTGAGATAACATTTTGGTGCGTCTGCCAGGAGCCTGATGTCTATTCATTCCCGAAATCAAGAAGCTAAAATTTTGAAGGTAGCAGGAGCTCGGACATCTTTTTGAGGCTGCAGAACTACCTTGGTGACTCCACACATCAAATAACAAACTGGAAGGTGACTCCACTGCTAAAAGATCAGTAACTTGATGAATTTTCAAGATGAGTTCCACTGCAAGAATGAATGCCAGGTATGCCCCTATGAATAGGTCTCATATCCCTGGTTTTCCAAATCCTATGCCAAAGGTTGATTGGTTAGATGATCTTCCAATATTCAAAGATGAAAAGAAAGACAATGTTGCTCTTCATTTGGTTAGGTTCCATATGCATGTACGCAGTCTTAAGGTTCAGATCCCTAAAGATTGTCTCATGAGGATGTTTATGACCACTTTAGAAGGAAAAACATGGTCTTGGTATAAAATCTTGGAAAATAGTTCATTATATTCTCTTGCTGATTTCCATGATGTATTCTATGACATGTATACAGAGTGTCATCCCTCCTTATTGCTAGTCAAATATTGTTGTAAGCATTCTACAAGTTTTATTCAATATTTGGAGGATTGTTATGATGATGATGAATTCATGGATGAAGAAATTTTATAGGCTCTTCATAACAATACATTTCAACACCAAGAATATAGAATAACATCCCATGAAATGCATCATGAAGATCAGCAGGGGTTTATTACATCCTCTGAGATTGATGTAGAGATGCAGAAAAATTGCCAGTCTTTTGATCATTATGAGTATGAAATTGATTGCAAACATAAAGAATAAGTACTGGAAAATAGATTTTATAGCCCTCAGGTAGAGAAAAAGGTTGTTCAATTTTGTAATTCCTTGCAGCAGCTTACATCAATGAATGATCATAATAAGGAGGAAAATTACATTTTTTGTGAGAATCATTCAGAAAAGTAGTTGGATAACATATCAAAGGAATCTTGTGTGGTTGAGAATCAGTTGTCTGAAGATGTAGAATGTTATGATGATCATCAAAATAACCATGTCCTCTTCGACCCTATAAATGAACACATGGGCAAGCTTTGCACACAAGTTTTTCATTTTCATTTGCATTATGAAGATTAGGTACATTATGAGTTGATTTGGCCATCTCACTACCATGGTTATTTTGAGGTCGAATGTAGTCAAGAGCCTCCAATATCAGAAAGGACAATTGATTGGCTTTATTGGAAATATCATGTTGCTTGACCTAAAGTGGAAATTGCAGCTAGTAGGTAGGTAGGAAAATGCAAATAAGCTCAAGGTTGACTGAGAATTTTTCAGTAGATATAGATTTCTTTCTCCTATAGTGATCATCAAGCTTAAGCCCGAGGTGAAGGCCCAAGAAGCTTAAAGGGGATGCTTGTCAAACAGATTTCTGTTTACAATAACACGATAAAGCACTGGAGCTGCGAGTTCTTAGTGTACTACAACGGCACACTATCCCAAGTGGAGCCAATGTTATCACTTAAGAAAAAATTTCAAATTATGAGCATCAATTTTTTAAATTTGTCAAAAACTTGGTGTTAGTCTTGGTCTGCTCTTTTCATGTTGTTTTAGAGTCTAAGATTTTGAATAGGAGTCTTGTTAAGAATCTTGTTGGTATGTCAAAAGGGGTCAATTCTTTGTCTTAGTCTATCATTGGTCTCATAGCTCACATGAACATCATATGTCGAAACTTGTTTCAAGGTTCTTATGCGCTACGAAATTGTCTAAGAGTTTTCGTAGCGCAAAACCCAGATTTTTCACTGGTTGCGCTACGAAATTGGGGATTCCTGCCAAATCTTGTCTAGATGTCTTTTTCATCAAAATCTATTAATGTTTCAACACCACGTGTCACTCCTTGAACCATGCCTATCACATGCAGCCATTCCTTCTCATCATTAGATTTGTTAGATGTCTTGTACGCATTCTTTCAAATTTCCAAAAAAGTAAGGTGAGGTGTGTTAGTCTTGTTTTTTCCCATGTTCCTTTAATGCATAAGAAGACAATTGGAAAGCTTAAGGATAGAACTCATCAGAACTCTTTTGAAAACTCAAGCGAGGCAGCTCTTAGTTTCAAATTCAAGCGAGGCAGTGTTCAAAAGAATATAGTGCAGGTTTATCTTCAAGACTCCTTGCAGGGATTCCATAGACATCTCTGAAGAAAGGAAGAATCACAGATCATGCCGATGTCTTAGAACTGAGCCTGAAGGCTTAGATGTTCTCATGAAAAATAGATAGGTTGAAGAAGAATTCAAACAGGTAGGCTGCTGAAAAAACTCCAGGGAGGTCACAGTCAAATAACCAAGGATTTGGCTTTTAATTTCACCAGTTTGAATTCAAAGGTTGAAGTGATAGAAATACCAATGTATCTTGAAGTAATATCTACAGTCACAGAAGAAAAAGGTTCAGATCAAGGAAGAGGTAGAAGAGCAGTCTATTGATAAAACAGTCAAAGGAAGAGTAACCAGAAGTCAATTAGCTAAGGAAAAGGTGAAGACAGTGATTGTTGATGAAATCCTAGCTTCAAAGGGAAGTTTGAACGACCTCCTTCACACCATCTACATAGAAGAGACTCCTCTAGTCCAAGCAGAGCTATTTGAAGCCAACAAGAAGAAAACCAAAGGAGTTAAATCTTCTAGAAATCTTCAATTTGATGACCAGATCTCAAAGTTTGTTTTCAAGCTAAGAAGGCCTATGACTAGGCATTTAAAAAGGTTACAAGAGGAAGAGACAGAGGTAAGTGAGATATATTGAAGACCTGCAAATTCAGTTAAGCAAGCCTGAAGGATATACTCAACTAAGAAAAACTACATAGCAGGTAAGGTTAAAACCTAAAGTTTTGATGTGGATCACCTTTTGAAGTATACTTTGAAGAATGGTATCAGTTTATTCACTTTTGAACAGCCTCATGGAATATGGAAAATTCATTTCAAAGGAAAGAAAACTTGAAGAAGTCAAATTTTGGCATAAAACTGTGTTTTTGAAATCACACAGCAGTTTCGTAGCGCACTACGAAACTGTTGTAGGTGCATGTTATGAATTAGTGGACCAATTTTGAGAGACAAAGGGAAATCTTTTCAAATGGGAATCTCTGGAAAGGATCATTTACAAAGTTTCAACATTCAGCAATGGCAAAACAAGTAGAAGAAGGACATCTTTGAACTCTAAGCTATATGTTATAAAGGTGATCATTATTTCATAGCTTGTTTTTACTAGTCAACTTCTAGAAGAGTTTATGAGTAGTTCAAAACACATCTCTGAAACGTGAAAGAGGTTTCCATTCCTAAGATACTGAAGTACAAAAACCTCTCCCAATTTCTTCAAATCCATTATTATCTGAGAGAAATGAATGACCAAAATTGCACTACGAAACTGTTGTAGGTGCCGTTTTTCACAAGCATATTTCTCCTGTTTTACACTTGGTTTTTAAAGACACATTCTGTGTGATAGGAAAGATGTTTCAAAAAACCAAGAGATACGTTTGTTCAGAATGGATTGTTTCACAAAAGCCTCCTTCAATTTTTCCAAATACTTTTTTAATGAAAATATATGAGCTCTGTGCCAAGACCTATTTTCCAGCCAGAACAGAGCAAGGAACAACCTCCTAGTTTCTAGGAACAGTAAAAGGATGAGTCATCAAGGGCCAGTTAGAAGGTTATGAGAACTATCAAGTTCGAATTCATGGAGTTATAGTTGTCATAAGGAGTTTTTAATTCCTAGATAAGATTGTTATAATCATAATGAGGAGTTACTCTCCTAATTGTTTTAGGTCTCTAGGACTGCTAGTTAGCTATCATTTGCATTTAATAGTTAGTTTTAAGTGTCAATAGGTGTCAGGTCAGGTAGAATTAGAATTTTATTCATCCTAGAGGAGGAATATAAGTCATGTAAAGAGCTCTATATATAGGAGAAGATCTAATGTACAAAGGGTTGGAAATTTTCAGAGAAAGACTCATATTGTGCCATTGTAGAAGATTATGTTTTTATGAATGCAGACTTTGGCTTTACTTCTCAGGATTCAGAAGGAGTTCAATGGTGGATTTTTTATGTTTGTCCTTATTTCCTTATGTGCAGTAGTATGAATGTATGATACTTAGAACTCATTGACATGCTCTAACTTCCTTCATGCATTCATGGACTATGTTTCCTACTTGTCTCTATGTGTTAATTGATACGTTGAGCTCCAGATGCCATGATTTCCATGTAAAGTTAATATAATTGTTATAATAAAGCATTTCTTGACTCCATACGCCCAATAGATGTTTATTGATCATGTTCAACCATTCATATTTTTCACTTGTTTCATAGAGTTAGCCATCTAATCTTTATCAAAATATTTAACCTAGTGAGAGAGCCTTCTTAGGTTGAGGAGGCTAAGCCTAAGCCAAAAGTTGGTTTGAAATAGTTACTTAAAGTCTTCCTGATCAGCAGCCTTTCAGGGTTTGATTTTGAGATAACAATTTACAAGGAAAGAGGGATACTCTTCATGTTATTGGGCTCAAATTCTCAAAAAATTCTTTTCTTGAAGGAACATCAGTTCTAATGTAAACATGTAAATATTCATATATATATATACCGATGTTTATAGTATAAATAATGTTAAGTAACATACAAATGGATTTTTTCCATTATCTCTAATCATTCTATGATTTTTGACTTCTCAAAGTATACAATTTTTAGGAAATAATTACGAACTTGAAGAATTGGGTAATTATTACAAAACTGTGAAATCGTTTTCCATTGAAGTTGAATCCTCTTTCGACCTAAAGAAACTTATAAAATCTTCGATCTAGCTATCTGTCACAAAAGGATTTCTTTTAAAAAAAAAGTAAAAACTATTTGGAGCTTCAACACCTTAAACTTCAATTGTCATCCGATACTCTTAAGGAGTGCATGAACTTCCACGTGAAATAGTCATATATTTTTAGTTTAATTCAAAAATATAATAAATTTTAAAAGATAAGGGGTCTCATAAACGACCTACTTACCATGATCATGGGAAAATAACTAGTTGACATTGTCACTACTAGCCACCAAACCAGGATAATGGCTTATGGTTATAAAATCATAAGACAAGGAGTCTCATGATGAGCTATCTTGTTCAACTTTCTTACAAACTGTGAATGGCATTGTCATCATCTGGCTACCAAACCATGATAGTGGCTTTTAAAAATGTCTTCGAAAAAGAAATATATATATCTATATATATATATATATATATATATATATATATATATATATATAGATATCTATATATATATATATATATATATATATATATATATATATATATATTATGTTTCCTCTAAATATTACAAATAAAGTGGATGGGATACTGGTTCATTATTAGTTAAAAGGTAACGCTGTCGAGGTTTATGGATGCCTGCTCATAGTAATGGCTTTACATGTGACAAAAAAATTCATCTTAAATGCTAAGCTTCCATATCCCCATACTTTATATTTTCAACTGATTAACGATTGATGCAGATAGTGAATATTTTCATAGATAAAAGGTTGTAAGAAATTTACAATGAAATGATTTTTATTCAAAGTAATCTTATTTATCCCAATATTTCAAAAATAAATTTTCTTTCTGAATTATTGTTTTCCTATGATTAAGTTTAAATTTCATTATTTTTCTCAGAGATAAAAAGTTCTTCTAGTGAATCACCAATCATTGTGTCATTCAACAACCCTGCATTATGATTAGATAAGTTAACTTAACCAATAATGGGGACCCTTTAAAAATTTTGGTATAGACTCTTTTAATAATTAAATAAAACAAAAGTCCCGAAAAACCAAAATAACATGCCATCCGAACCTAAGGCTTAAATCTATTGGAATTAAAAGGGACTTAGGAAAACATTATATAGGCCTTACACATATTGCATATCGTTGATCAAAAAGATTCAAAACACCATGCTAAGCAAAAAGGTGATACGACTCCCCTGGAATCAATGAATTAATGATAAACCTCAATATAACTTTAAATGAAGAAAATCCCTCTGCGAGTGTAAATATCATTTCCGGTCCCTCCAATAAGCCACATCACTATCGCAGAAAAGAATATCACAAAGTTATATCAGCATTTCATATTGTTACTACAACCCTTACATCTCGATAAAGATTTTTCTGATATCGTGAAATTCTCCATCGCAGTTTTCTCATTGTGATACTAATATCACATCATGAAAATCAAAGGAAGTCTTTCCTTAAAGAAAATCCAACGTGATAAAACCTGTCATGAGATTTTCATCGCATATCATATTGATCTGTCAAATCCCATATCGAGAAGTGGATGATTTCACAAATTAAATAATATACATGCCAAAGAGACTTGTGATACGAAACAAGCCAGCAGAGCGGTGACCTGTACAAAGAGAATCTGAGCCCACGTTTCTTCATTTATGATTAGTTATAATGGTATTGATGGTTCGTGGTAATGTAAATGATTTGATTGATCACATTTAGTGTTTTATGATTTTGCGTTAATTTCCTATTTTCATGCTATTTCACCATTCTTGCCTTAATTTTTTAACTCTAAGTGTTTTTTCCTTATTCTATGGATTCTCTATATGGCAGGATAGTCCCAATAAACAAAATACAGGCGAAATGAAAAGATTCACTAAGAAGAGCAAGAAACTAATGGTGCCACCATAGCCGACTCCACCTACTACAGAGGTTACCGAGATGCCTCCATTGTTCTTTGATACGACATGCACTACTGACTCTGGGTTTTCTTCTTGGGAAGTAATATATAGAGTATTTGGAGAAGAAGCACCTAGCGTAGCTACAACACAAGTCATAGTGCACGACAAATGTACGTCAACTTCAGAAATCACTTGGGTAGATGTCACCAATTCCCATCTCCATCGAATTGCAGCTTGCCCAAAAATTATGCCATATACTATTTTGGTCAAATGGGTAATTTATGATGTGAACATCATGGGTAGAACCTTCATAACCCAAAGGACATGGGAACTTATTCGGTCATTTAAAGCTAAATATTTAAGAATTATTTATCATTTTCCAGAGCCACTAAAAATCTATAATGCACAGTTTATTTAGATGTTTTCCACAAAAAATTTAGTTCATTCAGACGTGATAAGGCAGTGGAGGCACAAGACGGACAAACGCAAAACATGAAGACAAGGATATGTATTCTCTAGCCTCCCTTGCTGGTCCTCATTGTTGCTATGATATGTAGATTGTTCAGACAACCTAATACACAAAAGTTCAAAATATAATGGGTTCCCCTAATAGAGGCTGACTCTAAAGCCTATATCATGGATTGGGTCACTATCCTATCCAACAATCGAGTCTCCCAAATTCTAGCCTATGGAAGAAAGCACAATATTACTATCAAGACCATGCTCCCTTTCTACCTGACTATTTATATTATGGACGCAGTGTGTTTCAACTCTCAATTTGCATCTATGGGATGGAAATGGACCCTTGAAAACCCTACCTTGATCCATATTTACCATAATATCCTCTGGGAGTCTAATTACCAGGCCCATTTTTATAAATCTTCCATGGAATGATGTTACCCTTATTCTAAGTCATCTTTGATGAGTGACCTTGTAGATTTTCTAGAGAAGCCAGGGATGACCTTACAGATATAGGAAAATGTTTTGGGGAGGATCTATTCACCTATGTTAGTATTTTTTGTATCCTAGTAGCCCCTCATGTTCTCCCTTTCTACATACCTGATAACCTATTGGCCCAAAAAGTTGTCTATCAAACTACAGGCAATGGCCTAACCAAATCTCTGAAAGAAGCCAAAAAATCCCTCTGGCCATCATTTCCAATTCATTGTGGAGTTTTTACTTTAGAAAATTTCAAGCATGCAATGCGTGAAATTGAGAATATAATGTGTATGAAATTTCCCACTATTTGACCTAGGCAGTATGATCTAGACAAGGTAGCCCAGAATTTCACAGATCAGGTCAAAGTTTGCCTATTGCAGCATGAGCCCGATGATTTCAATGACTTTTTTGAAACAACCTAAGACTATCAAGAGGTATCAATTTTAGCCAAACCTCCTCTAAACACAGAAGAGTTAAACAAGTTCAATGAGTATAGGATTACAAGGTTAGAGAATCTCCCCCTTGATATACTAGGGATTTCACAGTCAGTTCCACAGAAGGAACAAGTTTTAGCCCAGGTTTCAAAGGATCCCGAAGTCAATAAGGGAAATAAGGAAAGTGCACCATCAACACATGAAATTGAGGAGTCACCTTCCACCAATGATCTAGACAAGGTATGCGAACAATTTGACAAAATTGTTAATACAATGTCACAAGAAGCACAAACCTCATCTCCAAAAGAAAATCTTAAGACTCGTGAGATTAGAAAGAAAGTCCCACTCGCTATTGGGTATTCAAATAAAGGGATCAATACTGATGACTTGGAAGTCATTCTGACTCACCCTACATCTGAAGTTCTGCCCAAAATAGAAAACATCCCCACCCTAGATGTATTTTACAATCCAAAGCATAGGGTTGTCATGAGAGGACAAAGGAAGATGAAAAGGAACTTACATTCCCAAGTGTTAGTTCTAGGAAATATACCGTTAGATATTATTTGGAAGGATCCACAAACTGTCCTTGCCGATGATCTAACAAGGCTATCATAGTTCATAGGATAATATGCCACAACCACTGTGGATAAAGCCTCAGAAGTGCATGAGCTGATCAAAGAAAAAGATGAGAAGATCCTACAATTAGAAAAAGCATTACTCAATGCAAAATAGAGTATCGATGAGGGATGGTAGGCATAGGTAACCCAGCTGCAGAAAAGATTTGATGAGATGAAGCTTCAACATAAAGTTGACATCAAAAGAAAAAATGATCAGTTGCAACTACTTCAGTTTAGGATTGATCAATTCAAAGATAATCCTAAGCTTGAAGATTTAAAAAAGGAAACAGGAGAACTCAACAATCTCCTTACTCAACGACAGGTTTCCTTTTGCCAGAAGTTAACAACAGTCAATTATCTCTATAAGATAAGGGATTCACTGATGAATAAGTTTTCAGATCCGAGGATGTACTTTGAAGACGTTGAAGACAATATTTCTAACTATAACACCTTGCAGACAGTGCATATGGGAGAGTAGCGAATCCTCCAAGGATTTATGATTCACAAAAATAAATCCTTTTTAGAGAGGGATACGAAGTTAAATAAATCTAAATAGGCCATTTACAGTGCAAGGGATATCGCAAATAACCTCACCCAAACCATTTGCGATAATCTATTCAATGCCAACCTAATTTAATAATTCCTAGTCTATACTTTGCCTAATGTCAAGACATTAATGAAACATTAAAAATATTGGTCCAAGACAAAGGATTATAACATCAAAAAGTTATCTAAACCAATTTTTGAACATTATTGGCAACACTTGGTCAAACTGCATAGCCAATGGCTTACGTTGCGATGCTTAAGAAATACCACTTCTCATAAGTTGCCAACACTCTTCTATGCATTTTATGTGGTAAAGATGCAATTAAAGTGAATTCATCCTCCAGAATTGAAGGACGTCGTATATATCTACGAACTCAGGCCTCAAATGGGAGGACAAGAAACTTCTCATTCTCGATGAATTGTTCTAATAGAGTCTACTTTTATATTTGAGTTTTATTTTAAGGATGGTTTGTTTGAACCTCCTCAAAATTTCAAGTATTTTCTATTTTTACAGTTGATCCTTTAGTTATAAATACCATTTCATGTCTTTTAGAAAGGGGTTATGAATTTTTGTAAAGAATACTTAAGAGAGTTGCACTGCTATACCTTTTTAATCATCTTAATAAGAAATCTGAACCAAGACTGTTTTTCTTATGAGCAGAGCACTGATATATCAGGTACAATTATCTTTATCTTATTACTGTGTTTATATTTGATTAATAGTCACATATTTTCTTTATTGTTTTGCTATGTATAATCTTCTATGCAGTTCAATAGTTATTCACTATTGAAGAGTACAAAGTTGCTATTTTTGAATGCATTGTGAAAGACAAAATATTATATCCGATATGTATTAAGAATTAATTTGATTAACTAAGCAACATAATACCATCAAAGCATAGATATATATAACCATAAACAATATAGGATCAGATGTATATTAACCATACAAATGCATATATCAATACAAAGATTTAGAGATATACAAAAATATGGAGGAAAACTCAAATAGCTTTATTGATAGAAGTAGTAGAAGAGACGATTACAACCAATTGGTCTGACCCAGTGCCATCCTCCCAGCATCGAAGCCCTCTTCACCTGATGAAAATCTTAAATCACCCAAAAATACATTGTTGCACAGAGAAAACAACAACACTTCCTTACAAAATTCAAAAATCCAACCTCTAGATCTCTAGGATGAGGGATCCATATATAGATATTTGCAGGTGGGTGAGTCAATTTTTGGGATTTTGATTAGCATCATTTCTTTGATAGTTCTTAGTTACACTTGGAGATTTCATGATCTCTTACTCATCCCTAAGCGAATTCAGAGAGGCAAGTGTCAAATGGGCAGTTTCTAGAAGATTCTCTGGGTTTCCACCTAGTTGGGCATGATGGTTCCCCACTATACACTTGCTAAGCATGTATGTTATTTGGGTTCGGATTTTGCTAGGTAGGCATTTGGGGTTGCCTTAGTGGAGTAGAAGGTAATGGTTGTGGTTGGGCACGTGGTGGAGGTAGAAGAGTGGGAGGAGAGTTATATTGAGGCCTCCACCCCTGATGAGATGCATTCCATTGAGGTTGTGGCTGATCGTAGGGTTGAAATGAATGAGCAGCTAGTTGGGCATGATATTGAGATGTGAAGGATCAAGGAGGGGGTGTGGAACAGAAAGGATGAGCAGGGGGCCCCCAAGAAGGTGTGACTTGGTTGGGGTGGTAGTATGCCTGAGATGTCCCTTGCATCCCCTGCTGGTATGGTCTAGGTCCATACGGCCTCCTTTGGTTTATGTAATAGATTTGTTCAGTGACTCCATCAGCCCCTTGGTATACCACTTTAAGAATAGGTAAGGAAGGGCACTTATCTGTAGAATGATTTTCTTCACAGACTGAACAGACCTCTATATATTTCAATGGGCATTCATTCCTAGGATTCCTTTTGGTGCATCTAGGACAAAAAATGGCCAAAGCCCTCTCTGCTTCCTCTTGTTTTCTTTTGATATGTAAGGTATCCATTTGCATGGCAAGAGTCTGCAGCATCTCACTCTTGAAGTCTTCCAGCATGCTTCCAATTTCCCCTTTAATGGATGAATTGGAAGAAGAGGTACTAGATATGGGTTGACCCCCCCACCTTTCTTTCTAGCTACTCTAGAATGGTTTCTAAAAATAGTCTTTATGTCCTCATAGGATAGTTGGTAAATTTCTCCCTTGGCCAGTAGATGGAGGGTGTCTAAAAGGTATTCTCAGATTCTCCTGAGCAGGACCAACTTCAGAGACTCAGGATCAAGTGCACACCCAACCCTTTTGTAATTGAGCTGGAACCTCTCTTCGTAGTCTTCTAGGGACTCATCCCTTCCCATGGTCATTCGGAAGATTTCTTCTTTAGTATCTTTTGACCTACAATAGTCTCGATACTTTTTGTTAAAGGATTACTGCATCTGATCCCAAGTTGTGATGTTATTGCCAGGTAATCCCATGAACTAGCGCAATGATGCGTCCTTGAGAGTACAAGGGAACAATTTCAACTTTTTCTCATCTTCTGCATAGTCATAAGTTCGATAGATGACAACAAACTCAAACAAGAAGGTATCAGGATCTTTTGTAGTCAGGCCATGGAAGTGAGGTAGGGCTGAAGGACTTATATTTTTCATTTTGGTGTCCCCATTGGTATCGCGAATGGGAAAGGTACCCTCTATTCTTTCTCCATTTCCCCTAGCATTTTTGTTTTCAGCCATTGGCTCTAGAGGAACGTTTTTTTCTTCTTCTTCCCCTATAGGTTCTTCAAATATGTATGGTTGTTCGCCTAAGGGTTCTTCTTGATCGCAACCACCAAAGAAGAGGGAAGGTTGGCTGTGTGAAGAAGTGGGGGTGTTGGGAAATTTTTTTCCTAAGTTATCTCTATTCCTACGAGGCATGAAAGGAAATATTTTTGGTTAGCTTTTTTTTGTTTCTTTCCCCACACTGGTAGTACCTGTAGAAACTGAAATTGTGATTGAACAAAACAAATTGCGACTAGCTGAAATGAACTTGTTGAATGGAAATTTGCAGAATTGAAAAGGAAAGCAAGGAAATGCAGAAGGGAAAGAAAGGAAACGACTAGTCTACTTTTTCCGAAATGAAATTTGGAGAATTGGAAGGGAAAGCAAGGAAATGTAGAACTGAAAGAAAAGAAATGACTAGTCTACTTTTGCGGAAATAAAACATTAGCAGAATGTTGCAATAGGAAATAGAAGAAAGCAGTAATCACATAATACTCTGATGCTTCCCCAACAACAGTGCCAAAAGGTGGTGAGCGCCAGTATTGTAGAAATAATACTGCAACCCCTGGGTTGCCAACTTTAATTTTATCAACCCAGTAGTTCATAACAAACTTGGAAGCGTTGGTGGTATATGCACAAGTAAATGTTATTACTGCAGGTTCTCACTTGGTCAGTCGGCGCAAGATCACTAGGAGCTCAAGCCAACTTCTATAGATCCCAGAAGAATCTCTATGTGTGATGAAAGAAAGGAAGATTACTCTACAGAAGCTATCATAATTGCAGAAAGGAAAAAGACTGGAATGTGAAGCAAGACCTAGTAAACCCTAATTAATAAGCTAATTCTACTTTTTCCAAAAACACAATGAAAACCAAAAAAGCAATGTCATTACCTACTCAAGAAAGAAAACAACATCTAACCATGCTATTTCTGGAATATATTTTTGGATTTTTATGTGTTTTTATGTGAATTTGACATGTATCTAATTTATTGTGTGTGAGTGTGGTAGTGAACAAGTGGCATTAAAGGGTGGTTTTGGAGCTTGGGAGGATGGAAGATGGTGTGGATGGGTCCTATGAGGTCTTATGTGGTATTCTGGAGGATTTTCCCACACTCGGCCTTCAAAAGAAATCCTACAGGAAAAACTACAGGAGGACACAGGGAAACTATAGGAGGAAAACAGGGAAACTACGGCAGGGCTACAGGAGGATGCCGAAAGCAATTTCCGTTATTTTGAGGGTGTGAGAGTGGGTGGAAAAGGTGAATGAAGGTTGGGGTGAGGTGTTAGGGTGCCTAAGGTCTACCATGAACCACCAGGAGAGAGAAAAATGATTGGGTTTGCTCAAGGGGAGAGGAAGAAGTCTATGAAAAATGCAGGAAACTAGGGAAAAATTGAGGTGAGGATTCGGACACCTATAGGGCATGGATCAGATGGAGGATCTGATTGCTGATAAGTTTTCCTACTGCTGGAAGAGATCTACTTCATAGAAACTGACAGTTAACCAAGAAGATCAAGCAAGCAATGAAATGAGTGCATCTAGAAAAACATAATTTTGCATTAAAATAGTCTAAACTATGATCTATGAAAGGAAATGCTGAGAAATGTTGCAAGAAAGGAAAGAATGAAAAAGGACTATTGCAAATCAGGAAGTGAATTTGATAAGGAAGATCTGAAACAAAGCAAAACTGGACCATTAACCTACTAAAAAGCTGCAAACACTATAATTCCTATGAATGAGTAAAATCTCTGTTTTTGGGGCAGCAAGAGGGTCTTTGCCTCAAATAATGGTCCCAATGGAGGAAGAGAGGCCAAGGCACTATTTCTAGCCTTTTTAATCTTTTATGATCACTGCTTACACTACTACATAAAGCACAAACGGAAGAAAACTACTAAATCATTAAAAGCAACTTGTTGTTAACCATAAAAGAAATACATCTAATAGCAAATTAATCTACAAATTGAAGTAGACATACAAATACAAGTAAAGAGAAGCTTGGCTATATGGATTGGGACCTAACCCAAGAGCTTCAACCCTTTTAGGTAACTCAGTGCTAGCTCAAAAATGATTCCATCTTCATTATTAAAAATATAGCAAGTTTACATGAAATTGCCACAAAATAATGAGCTCGAAATTTGAGAAGAGTTAACAAAAGAAAAAATCTGACCCTAATGAGGCCCTAGGCCTCTCTACTTATACATCTGAAGCTACCAACAACTTCCTTAAAATTAGGGAGGCTTGGCTCCCAAAACTCGAGATAACTATTAGTCATCCTCCACTTGCTCAGGTGCCTTCTAGTGCATGATTCAGCTACTTGTACTCCGAGCTGAATGAAGGGGAATTCGAAGTGAGGAGTAATAAATGAGGGGGATTCCCTCCTATAAGTCCTATCCTCTATCTACTTCAAGTTATTTCTACCATTTTACCATTGGATCCTTGACTTTGACCTCGAAATTCATCAATAATCTGCATTGAATACATGTTAGACCACATGGCATCATAACTAACTCGACTCACTCTATAAGCATAAATATAATTAGAAAATCATACAATAAGCTAAGAGAATGGTTCATTTGACTAGGTTAGGAGGTAAAATGAGCCCATATAATTACCCATTTATGAGGCTCATCAAGACTAAGAGCACTTCTTCGACTTTTGGTGAGCTTTGAGCCACATCTCTTCGACTGACGAAGGATAGTACTGAATCTGCCTATCTGACTGTCTAATGTTTGTCCCTTCATTTCCCTATATAAGGAATGAATAAGGCTCATTCTGGGGATTTTGATGTGTGAGTGTGATTTTGGTGAGGTTTTTGAGTTTTTGAGTCCGAGGAGGAAGTTCTTTCTTCCATCTCTTTAGAGTCTGATATAAGAATCCTACACATTAGAGTGAGAGCTCTGGTGAGAACATAAAGTAGAAAAATTCTTAGGTTTTGAGTCTGTGTGTTCCATAAGAATTCAGGTTCGAAAGACAAAGTCCATGAAATGCAAGGAACCCTTTAGATAGCTTCTTTCTTGACAAGTCGCAACGTCAGATAAATGCCTAAACAGTCTATCTCTGGAAAAGAGATTCATAATTTCTCTCAAAATTTGTAAATATCTTCATAAATAATATGGGTATCCATTTCTGAGTTGAAATTTCATTTGATTACTTTCTTATTTTCCACATATGTTATATTGTTTGTTGAGGTAATATCTGTGAGACAAGAGTTTCACTTGAAGTTCACCGGTGGTTCGTTGAGGTATGAGGAACACAGTCCATTAAAGGTATGAGGCCATGTGAAGGACGCTAGTGTGTGAAAGTCTAGAGGTTCGTGTACATGCTCATATAAAGGTTCGTGTATTGATCACAGTGAAGAGAATCAACAAGAGAAAGCTTGCAAAAGACCCTAAGACAAATTGGTATCAAGGTCAGTAATGTCTGGTTTGTTATGGTTATACTCATTCTATAAGTCTATAAATGGATAATTCTAGAAGATAAGTATCTTACAGAAAGCTTGAAGCTGAAGAACAAGCTGAAGAAAACCCATTAAGATATATGTTTGCATCACCATTTAAAAGGGTTATAAATTGTGCGGAACTTGAATATTTTGAAAGTTAGCCTACACTGAAGTGGTGTCTGCCTAGTATCTCCTGGTTAGAAGTATATGTTGACCTATCTATGTTACATCTTAAAGACGTAACTATAATATCTATCAAAGAAAGTGTTAGTCAAATACAAGAGAACTCGAATTCTGTACAAACAATTTGTCTTCTTGATACTAAGAAACTTCAAGCTGATGCTAAGTGATTGGGAACCAAATATTTGGATCTAGGGCACATAAGGATAGGGATCAATCCCTTAGTCCACGGAGGATTGAATACTTTTGTTCTTGTCACAGTTGGATATTTGAAACATAACAAGTATTCTGATTCATTGATATGAGGGATCATTACTCCATTATCAAATGGACCTGTATACTTTGATTTCTATCCAAAATATTTTGTATACACATTTGATGAGCACATCAAATGTATCCTACAACTACAAATTCAAACAATAGGGTTTGATATGAAGAAAAAGAGAAATAATATTTCCATTCAAACTCATGGTTTGTTCAGATATACAAATACCCTCTATCCGGTAGTCCTCCATGCTCCCAACAAAGAATCCAAATCTAGTGTGGTTGTTCTAACAGATACCCAAAACCAAAAGTTAGAACATAATATTATTAAATGGGAAGACTTAAGTTTCCCATAACATTGGGTTGTTGATAACCCAAAAATTCCAACAATGCAAAAGATCACTTTTGTTGATATACAAGAAGGACCATCATCTACTGTAGTGTCCTTTCCTAGAAGATCTTCAATAGATCACAAAAGGATCGACATAGATTGCAATTCATCATCTATGTATCTTGATCCACAAATAGTAGATAATGCCAGTTCTTTTACACCATCTGTAAATTGCTCGCATATAGATCTATTTGAATATGCCCAGATTGTAAATTTTTCATCTTTGCAAATCATTTTCCAAAGCTGCAATCAAAATATAAATCTTAGCAGCCTTGCTAATTTTGTCATACATTAGAACCAACATCCAAGGATAGAAGAATCTCCTCCTACAACCTTTCTCACTCTGTGTCCAAATCCTAAGTGTTCTGAAAGACCATTCCCTCATGATACTGATCATGTATTAATGATTCATGAGCTTCCATCTTTGGAAAATGAAGATCCCCATCTCAAACACATGTTTAACAAAATGCATCCAGTTGGTATGCCATGCTATGGTCTAGGGTATCTCGAAGAACTTGATGAAATAATCCCTCAATCTAGATTTAACAACTTTGTGCCTCCTGATTGTAAGAAGCCTTCAAAACCATAAATGCACAAGTTATTTTTAGTTATGGAAGGATGCAAGAAGAATACAATTGATCATCAATGGATGAAAAATATGCTTAATTGGGATTTATACACTCATCCTAAGGCTGAAAGTTTTGACCTTAGTGCTCCATACCCATAAAAAATTAGATTATCCCATGAATGGAAAGCATACATGCAAAAGAATAACATTTAGTTGTCTTTTTATGATTGGAAGAAGAAGAAAGAAAGTATAGATGCACAAATGGCATATGTTGAATTAGCCTCAGTAAAACATTATTGGATTGACACAGATGGAAATAAAATTGAAACTTCTACCACCTTCCCTCCTTACAAAGGAATTGTATTAGGAGAATCCTGGAACAGTGCTAAAGCCATTCCTTTGGGCTTAAAGGATGATGGTGCCCTCGGCATTGATGGTAGAATACAAAAATCCAGTGAACATGTAAACTGGACAAACACAACAGTTAAAGGGCTAGAAATGAGTTGTGCAAAGTCTATTGAAGTTAAAGAAGGTTTTAAAAATATACAAGTCTCTATAAGTAGTATTAATAGAACTCTAAATGATATGAATAATTCCACTATTCTACTAAAAGGATTTGTTAAAGAATCCTTAACAATGATAGAATATGTTGAAAGAAAAGTAGATCTGGGAAAACAATCTACTCAAGAATTTATTGAAGAACTGTCTGAAAATTTTGATAAACTAGATATAGCTCCCAGAGACAAACCGATTCCTGTTTCTTCTCTATTTAAGATATCTGTAAATATTCAGCATCATGTTAAGCATGTTGATACATTTCCTTCTCTCTTCCCTAAAGAAATGGTCGAATAAAAATCTGATCCAATGACTATCTCCTCACTGTTTAAAGAAGTAGAGTAACCTCAAAGCTCAGAACCACATCTGTTCCCTGTATATGAGCCTCTCCAAATTCAATTAACCAGGTATCTAGCACCTGATCTCAGCGGGAAAGGGAAACTTCCAGAAACACATAACTTCCATCCTGAATCACACTGAGAATGGAATATTGACAATCTGATTGTTGCTCAAATTCGACAAATGATAGATGTTATGTGTACATAATACAATCTTATGTGCCTAAGTGGAAGAGATGAAATAGAAGCTTGTAAATCTATTGTTCAGTGCTTTACTGGAAATTTGTTGAGATGGTGGGAAACAAAGTCATCGCCAGCAATAGTGGAAAAAATGGAAAATGAGATCTTGAAAGATGAAGGAGGAGATATCATTCATAATTCTGAGGTAGCTCCATAAAGAAATATGATTTGGGCACTAAATTCATTTATTTTAGAACATTGGTGTGGAGGAGAACTTCAAATTCCCAATAAGCTTGAGATAATTCTCATGAATATTAAATGTAATAAAATGTCTCATTATGAAGATTTTCATAGAGACTGGATTCAAAGAATATATGTGGTTAAAGATAACAAAAATCTCTTGTGGAAGAAAATCTACTTAGCAGCATTGCCTTCAAAAAATTTATATTATCTAAGACAACAAGATGCTTTTCAATTGCCTTTTGAATCTTTTACTTGGGGAGAAATATACAACATCATAACAAAAGTTCTAGTAAATTTATGCACTAGTATGAAAGTTAATAAATATCTGCAGAAGATGTCAAGATTACCAAATAGAAAATGCATATGTAAAAAGTATGGCCTTGCTATAGATGACCCCACAGTAAAAATAAGAAAAGATAAAAAGAAGGCCAAGAAGAAAAAAGACAAGAATATAGAACATATCCACAAAGGAAAAGAAAAGGAACCATGGAAGGATACTATAAATATGTGCCAAAAACACATTACTATGAACCCAAGTATATTCGTTTGCAGGCAGAGAAGAAAGATTAGTGGAATACAGGTCAGGGTTTCGATTCCTGGGCAGATGACGGAAACGCGCACAGGTTTTGGTTAGGTAGAGCGGGTCAGTAACACTGCACAGCTGCCGTCGCGAGGGACCATTGTTCAGCATAGACGACGGGCAGGTGTAGGTTATAGGTGCTTTGGTTTGTGCATCTAGTTTATTTTGTAACCTAACCTTTTTACTGTCACTCTTTTTTGCCTGGGTGCCGTTTCCAACCACCAAGCTCCCGTGAAGGTAACCTACAGTTCTTTGTCGGTGGTCATGTATCAAAGGAACGGTTCGAACCATGGTTAACCCCGCCAATGTTTTAGCACTGGACCCAGAAGTAGAAGAAATCCTCTCCATGTGGGGGAAGGATATAACTGCGCAGAACGTGGAACATTACTTTGGGTCTTTCGATTTGCCAAGTCTCGAGACTGTGCCACAGGTGGAAACTCTTCAGTTCTTATCTCATGGAAAGGATTCGGGCAGTGTGGTTCACAATGCTGGTTCATCGGGCGACCACACCCTAATAGCGAAAGAAACTGAGCCGGGCGAGGTGAATGTGGAAGGTCTGACTACAGATCCAAAGGGTAAATCTCAGATAACCCGGTTTTCAGCATCCAAGGGTTTAGAAGACATTAATCTTTTAGGGCTTTCCGCTGGATTCGAACAAACTAGGGCTCCAGGTTTTTTTCCCTCGTTTACGAGGGTTTCTCTCCCAAGAGAACCCCAAATCCAAATAGGTGGTGCAGCAAGCGGTCCCGGAGTTTTGTCAGCGGGGGAACAGGCAGGTCCTGATGGTCTGGAGTCGGGTTTCGATCCCTCTGGGAAGGACGCCTCGGGTCCTTTGGATAAACACCCACCACAGTTGGAGACAGATCCTCTTTTGGGCACAGCACAGTTAACATCTGAAAGGAATGATGGTCGAGAAGGAATAAGACGGTCGGAGGAAGAATCAAGATATAAAGGAGCGAAAAGAAAACCTCAAAGACCCATTGGATCTCAGGCGATAGCGGGCAATCTGGTCCTGGGGATGGAGGTGTCTATGGTAGAAGCCCTAGCAGTGGCGGATTGTACCTTGGTTGGCAGAGCTAGAGGTAAGACACTTACCTCTGATTTTCTTCAAGACTGGGGTGAGAAATGCTTTGTAACAGATATAACTTAAAAGTTTGAAGCCCTAGTATTGGCAAAGGGATGGTTTAAGCTAAGATTTGAGGATAGAGAATTGGCAGAATGGGTTCTTCAACGAAACTAGCACATAGGGAACATTCCAGTTCTGATGAAGAAATGAACCCCTCTATTTGATGCAATCAAGGAGAGAACGGATGAATTTTCGGTCTGGGTGCGTGCTCCAGGCCTTCCATCCTTTCTGTGGACTGAGGAAGTCTTCAAATCAATTGGTAATAGGTTGGGGGTATTCATGGAAGCAGATATGACCTACCTGACATCGAAAAACAGGGCAATAGCGCGCATATTAGTCTTGCTCAGTCCGAGCGGAGGATTGGCACAAAAAATTAACCTACAATTCAATGATTATGTATATGAACAGATATTGGACTACGAATACTTGCCATTTAGATGCCATAGGTGCCACGAGTATGGGCACTTGGCAAAAGATTGCCCTCAGATGCGAAGAAGGAGACATTTCCGAAGGACTACAGCTCACAGGGGAAATGTACAAGCAGATGTTCAGATGTCGACGGATCTTGGTTTGCCGGAGACGCAAGATCCAAAAAATATGGAGACAGAGGAGGTTGTGCAGGGTACAGAGGTCGAAGGTGAACATCTTCAGGAGGATGCTGAGGCAGAGGCAATACACCCGGTGGCGGTAGTGGAGGACAGAGCTAAAGGAGCGGAAGCTGTGGAAGGGGCCGCTGAGAAAGACAAAACAAATCAAACCATACTCAACAATACGGCAAAGGGTATGTGCTCAGGGTCCCATACCTCCTCTCGTTTTTCTCCTGAACAAAATTCTGAAAAAATAAATAATGTATCCTCATCATTCCAAGAACACGAAAATAATAATGTTGAAAATAGGGAATTTTCAATGTCATGCCCGAATGTGGAAACTATAGTTGTAGCTTTACCATCTCTGGATTTAAATTGTGAAGAAAATTGGCCTCCTCTTACATCCCCTGTAACGCGGCCTCCCTGCCCTTATAACCTGAGATCCCTGGGAGGGAATCATGAGGATCAAAGGTCTGTAGGTGGATTGGGACCGTCCCTTTCACTGATCTGTTCTAAAAACAAACGAGGCTAAAAATCTGATATATCCAAGGCTAAGCTAAAAGCAAAATTGGATGTTGCAGACGGTAAACAGTATTCTATCCCTGGGGTTCTTAGAGCAGCTCAACCCCATGAAGGTTTTATCAAATGATCCTGACATCCTGGAATTGCAGAGGTTTGGCCAGCAAACCTAAAAAAATGGCCTTGAAAGAATGGATATCTAATTCCAATTTAGATGTTATTTTTTTGCAAGAAACCCTGGGGAAGGCATCTGAGATTGAATCTATGCTTAAGTCCCTTCTGCCTGGGTGGGTTTTCTTGGCTTTGGATGCCTCTGGTCATTCGGGGGGCATTGCTATTGGTTACAAAGAAGGGCAGGTAAAAGTCAACAACCATTGGGGGATGAAAAATGTGATGGGCATGGAGATGACATCTCCAGATTTCGCTTTTCCCATTACCCTAGTAAATATTTACGGGCCTTGTCTGGGCAGGGAGTCTTTCTGGGAAAATTTGATGTCTAAATCTATTATGAAATCACCTTTGATGATTATCGGAGGTGATCTAAATTTCTCAATGGGCAGAGCGGAAGCTTGGGGTCCATCTGCGAGAGAAGACCCCCTAACTGACTTTTTCTATAACCTTATCTCGGAGTATGATTTAATTGATCCCTCCCCGCTCAAGATTAAGCCGACTTGGAGGAATCGAAGGATTGGAGAAGACAGAATTGCAAAAAGAATAGACCGTTTTCTGTTAACGGAGGCTTTATCTGCAAAAGCTCCTTTGATCAGACAGTGGGTCGAGGAAATCGGGAACTCGGATCATTTCCCGATCTTCTTAGACATATCATCTCCTCCTCACAAACCTCCTGCCCCTTTTAAGTTCAATCCCGCATGGCTCCAAGATTCTTCCTTCTGCAAGCTGTTTATAGATACTTGGATACACCCTGTTCACAATGCAGTTGAGGATAAAAGTTTTTTGTTCACGGAAAATTTAAAAAGACTGAAGAAAGCTACAATTTCATGGGCAAAGGACAGAAAAGTTAAACAAAATGCGGAGATAATCAGTATAAGGGAGGAATTGAAGCAGATGGAGAGTATGGAGTCAGATGGATACTCCACTCAAGCTTCAAAAGACAGAATCCTTCATTTGGAGAAGCAACAAAATAAAATACTATTGGAAAGGGAAGAAGAGTGGAGGATGAAGAGTAGGGAAACTTGGCTAAAATTTGGGGATGAGAATACTAGATTTTTTCACAATTATGCAAAAGGAAGGAAATCCTTAAACACTATTTGGCGTCTTAAAGATGAAGAAGGAAGAGAAGCCAGCACCTTTCCCAAGCTTTCAGGCTTGGGAAAAAGACATTTTCAAAACATTTTTGCAGATCGGGGAGTGGCAACTATTGCAGAAGTCTTTAGTACTGTACAAAGCTTTCCTAGATTCATAGAGGAAGATGAAGCAGAAGACCTTACAAATCCGGTTACCAAGGAGGAGATCGAAACAGCTATGAATCTAATGGGAAAAGATAAAAGCCCAGGCCTTGATGGTTGGACAATAGAACTGTTTCTACACTTTTTTGAACAAATTGGAGCTGAGATAACTGAAGTGGTAGATGAATCTAGGCTGAAAGGGATCGTCTATAGACCTTTTAATTCAACTTTTATTGCTCTTATTCCTAAGAAGGCTGAACCGGAAAGTTTTGAAGACTTTAGACCAATTTCTCTATGTAACTGCATCTACAAGATTATTTCAAAGGTTATTGCTCTCAGAATTGCACCAATCCTCTCAAGAAATATATCTATAGAACAGTTTGGGTTTCTGGATGGTAGACAGATCCACGAAGCTATAGGAGTAGCCCAGGAGGTTATTCACAGTGTACAATCGAAGAAAAAGAAGGGAGTTGTTCTCAAAATCGACCTATCCAAAGCATATGACAGGATTAGCTGGCTTTATCTAAGGATGCTGCTAACACATGTGGGCTTCAGCTACCCCTTTGTCAGTTGGATTATGGGGTGCATCACAAATGTCAGCTTTGCTATTCTGGTTAATGGTGCAGCCTCCTCTTTCTTTAACAACCAGAGAGGCCTCAGACAAGGCTGTCCATTATCTCCTCTCTTGTTCCTCCTTGTGGCAGAAGGGCTCAGCAGACTGATTCACAAAGCTAGGAGGGAGGAAAAGGTAAAAGGTATCGAGGTAGCAATCAATCTCTTTATCACTCACCTTCTTTTCGTTGATGATATCTTAATTTTCACCAATGGTAATAGTTGTGAACTAAAGGAGTTAAAATGCATCTTTGATCTGTTTCTAAAAGCAACTGGAATGCAGATTAATTCTGGGAAGTCACAAGCTTGTATGGCAGATTTTGATAGAAGGGAAAGAAATCAAATGGCTGATCTCTTTCCTTTCCCCAGTCAATCTATGGAAGTTCCCTTCAAATATCTAGGTTTCTAGTTAAAGCCTGTTGCATATAAAAAAGAAGATTGGAATTGGCTCATTGCAAAGATTGAAGCCAGAATATCACATTGGAGTTTCAGATGGCTGTCCAGAGCTGGTAGGTTGACTCTTATTAAATCAGTCCTATTAGCCATCCCAGTGTATTGGGCTACCCTAACCTGGATTCCAAAGGGAGTCATGGAAAAAATCAGAAGGGTATGCTGCAGATTTCTATGGGCGGGAACAAAGGATACTGCGGGATTACCATGGGTGGCATGGGATAAAGTGGCAAAACCAAAAGAATGGGGAGGGTGGGGGATAAAAAGACTCCCCGATTTCAGCAATTCTTTAGCAGCAAAATCTGGATGGAGACTCATAACCATGGAAAACCTGTGGACAAGAGTAGTGAAAAGGAAGTATATAGACCCAATGTCGTTGGAAGAATGGATCCGGTGTCAAAATAAGAAGGTTAAAAATTCTTCAGCTATATGGAAGGCCACGATGGACGCATTCTTCGTGATAGAGCAAGGATTAGCCTGGAAGGTGGGAGATGGTAGACAGATCCGGATTGGTAGAGATCCTTGGGTTGGATGCAATGAAGCTTTTGCATTATCCCCAGGCTTTCTTCAACACCTTGACACTAAAGGTATTATATCTTTAAATCAGGTGGAAAGAGTAGGACAGTCTACTATCTGGGGACAAGCTTGGAAGGATGATGAAGAATTAGGGCTCAATGTAAGATGGAAGCGCGAATGGGAGGGTTACATCAAAGAACTACAACGATCCAATGTCAAGATCAAAGAGGAACCTGATTGCCTGATGTGGGCTCAAAGCAAATCTGGGGTTTATTCTCCAAAAGAGGGCTATTCTTTTCTAATGGGTAAGAAAGGCTGGGGAGATCTGGAATGGTGGGCCAAAGATATCTGGAAACTTAAATGCCCTGCCAAGTCCAGACTTTTTCTATGGTGCATTTTAAAAAGGAAGGTTCCAACTTGGGATACCCTGCAGAAAAGGTTTTTAGCGGGTCCAGGTAGATGCCCTTTGTGTAAATCAGACGAGGAAACCATCAATCATATTTTTATCAATTGTTCTTTCACTAGGAAGATCTGGGGGGAGGTCACTGACTTTCTCAAGTTTAAAGCACAGTGGGGGCAAGATCATATGGAGAATACTTGGAGGAAATGGTGGCAGACCTATCCGGAAGGGAATCTGAGGAACTTACCCCTTATTTTCTGTTGGGGTGTATGGCTTGCTAGAAACAAAAGCTTATTCCAAGATAAGGATACACCCTCTTCTGTAATTGCTACTAATATCACTGCTATATATTCTGCCTTGCCACCACCTGAAGAAAAAAAAACCAACAAAAAAAAAAGTCATATCACCATACAGGAGGGCATTCCCTGTGGCTTTTTTGATGGGGCATCCCAAAACAACAGGGCTGGCGCAGGCTTGTGCATTCACATAACTCCGGAACATTCTTTAAAAGCTTCTGTTGGGTTGGGTTATGGAACAAACAACTATGCCGAACTATCGGCCTTACGATACCTTTTATGTTGGCTTCATCACCGAAATATCAATTCTATACAGATTTTTGGGGATTCACTCAATGTCATAAACTGGGTCAATGAAACTGCTACTTGTCAAAATCAGACTTTGAAGACAATTCTTGAAGAAATTTTTTATTTGAAGTCACTTTTTAACAGGTTTACTATATGTCATATCTACAGGGACAGGAATGAAGAAGCAAACCAGCTATCTAAGGCTAGTCTTCAACAGGATCCGGGTAGCTGGGCGATAGAAGAGACCAGAGAGGGGCAGTCTAACAGATCAGATCAGCCTCCTTATGCTCAGCATTTTTGACCACAACAGTTCTTTTCCGTTTTTGAAAGCTAATTAATCAGAGTTTCTACTACAGTTTTGGGTTTTTTGTATATATTATCTCTCTCTAGTCTTCATATCCGGCTCTTAGAATACAGTTTACAGACTCTGTATATTTTTTGTTATATTTACTATCGGTTACAGACTTTCTTTCTGGTTTGGTTGGGGTCGGTTATCCTTTGTCGAAGGAGGCCCCAGGTATCTTCATGTAATTTTATTGAACTTTCGTCTTTACATCCTCCCGTGAGGAAGCCTTTATCTGGTCGTTTAACAGTAGTACAACTCCCTGAGGGTTGAGCAGTAAGTATACGTTTGAGCTGACAGCTAGGCTCTTGAACATTTTGTACAAAACGTTTTATGGTCTCTTAATAAAAAGTTAAGCTTTTTTCCCTGGAAAAGAAAGATTAGTGGAATACATTAATTTGTTGGCTCTGTGGCGAACTAGGACATACCTCCAATTGATCTCCTTTATCAGAGGAATCTAAGAGAAACAGAGGAAAGAAATCCTTTGAAGCTGAAAAGAAGAAAAGGACAGTAAAAATAGAAGGCATGGTGCCAATTTTGTGTTATAAATGTGGTTCTAAGAATCACAAATTTGAAAATTGTCCAAACATCTCATTTAAAGAATAGATACAATAAGGACAACTCTGTTCAACATCTGAATGCTCTGAGAGTTCTTCTTCAGAATGCTCTGATGAAGAATTAAACATGCACATGAATGAATGTGACTGCACTGAATCAGACAACTGCCAATGTGAATCAAGCACTGAATCAGAAATCTCATCTGATGAAGACCTTGTTTCTCAACCAAAGGAGAAAGTTCTCGTGGCACAAACCATGGACGATGTAGAAACAAAGCTACTTTCCAAGATCAAAACATTATGATAAGGAGAGATGAAGGAAAATTTACTAGAAACTTTTCTAAGCACATTACACAAAAATCAGGGGAGCAGTAGCAAGATTGCCTCTAAAACTAAACCAAAGGAATTATTCATCGATGCCTTATTTGAAAGAAATACAAGATCTTTCCAAAGAAGAAAACATCAATATAAGAACAAAGCTCTCACATTAGGAGTATTCAGACAAGAGATTCATCATCTCAAAAAATAATTCTCTCTAAAAACACAGGCCTCTGAGTTAGAGAAATGGAAGAAAGCTGAGGATGCATATGATGAATACTACATCAACCCAAATATTGAAATATTTGAGGGAAAAAAGGATGATATTATGGGTTTCACTGAGATGAGAGTAATGGATATCCAGTATCAACAACATCATGTTATGCTAGATATCTGTATAAATGGTGAAATGTTTTCCCTAAAAACACTTATTGGCTCTGGGGCAGATGTTAATATTCTGAATTCAAAAATAGTACCTGTAAAGTACTGGGTAAAATCCTTTATACAAGTGATAGGGTTAGGAAGTAAAGATCTATTGTATGAAGTCCATTAGGCTTCTATTTTCCTACTGCATCCAATTAAAATTTGTTGTTGCAAACATTCCTATTGATTGTATTTTGGGGAATGTATTTTTAACAGCTATAGAGCCACATGGGTCAGCCAGATTGAAAGATGGTAAGGCTCATTATTTTATATATGTACCAAGCTCATATAGAAAATTACAAACAATAAAGTTACCCTTTGTCTCTACTCCTAGAGTCTCTACCATGGTACAAGCAATGCAGAATATTGAAAAAGAAAAAGATAAATTTGAAGAGTTTAAAGACCTAAAGACCACCATAAAAATATGAGATTATCTTCAGAAACCTATAATTAAACAAAGGATCTCAAGTTTGAGATCACATATAGAGAAATAATATTGTGCTGAAGAACCAAATATGTTTTGGCATAGAAAACAACAAATATGAGTATGAAGGAAAACCCTACAAGAGTAGATCAATCCCTATGAACAAAGAGTATAGAGATATTTGTCAAAAAGAGATAGAAAACCTCCTAAAAAGGATATTGATCAGAGAATCTAATATTCCTTGGAACTACAATGGTATTTATGTTAATAAACTTTCAGAATAGTTAAGAGGGATCCCGATATTGGTTATAAACTATAAACCTCTGAATATTGTCCTCTTAGATGATACTTACCCCATTCCTCACAAAGGAAATATTCTAGCAAGAATAGCAGGGGCTAAAGTATTTTCTAAATTTTATTTGAAATCGGGATTTTGGTAGGTGGAAATCAATGAAGATGATAAATTTAAGACAGCTTTCAGTGTCCCAATAGGACACTATGAATGGAACAGCATGCCTTCCGTACTAAAGCATGCCCCCTCCAAATTCTAGAAGGTTATGGATAATATTTTCAAGCCATATTTTGATTGGTTACTAGAATACATTGATGATATACTTATATTTTCTAAAAACATCCATGATCACTTTAAACATATCCAGAAATTTGTACAACTTGTCAAAACCAATGGATTGGTTCCTAGCAAGAAAAATATTGAATTATTTTAGAAAAGTATCAAGTTTCTTAGACATGCAATTAAATATGGGCGGATCACTTTGCAAAAACATTCTCTAGAATTTGTTGATAAATTTCCAGATATTACCACTGACAAAACTCAATTAAAGATATTCTTGGGATGTTTAAACTATGTAAGTATCTTTTACAAAGATTGTGCCAAAGATAGATCATTACTCAACATAAGACTTCAAAGACATCTATAACCTTGGTCTCAGGCCCACATTTAAGCTATCAGAAGAATTAAAATGAAGGTAAAAACTCTTCCTATTCTTCATATCGTTGATGAAGATTCTTTCAACATTGTTGAAACAGATGCCAGCAATGAAGTGTGGGGAGGAATTTTGAAGCAAAATAAGGAAGGAGAAGAAAAAATAGTTCAGTTTGTCTCAGGGACTTGGAGCAAACCTGAGAAAAACTATTCTACTATAGAAAAATAGGTCAAAGCAGCATGGAACTGCATTGATAAATTTGATATCCACCTGATACAAAAAAATATTCTCTTAAGAACGGATGCCTCTGCCCTAAAGAAAGTCCTTATTAAAGCTATAAAGAAAGCGAGAGACACTAAGTTTGCAAGGTGCCAGGCTCTATTTGCAAATTTCGACTTTGAAGTAGAACACATTAGAGGTTGAAAGAATTGTTTGCCTGACTTACTAAGCAGAGAATATTTAAATAAAAAAGACACTGCCATGGTGATAGTAATAGAATGGGACCCTTCCCAACATACATATACTCTAAGACGTATTTTGGAAACGCAAAATAGGAAGAATACTATTCCAAATGGAAACCAACATGGTAGCTAAGAAACACAAAAGTGCTCAATGCAAACTTGCAACCTCATTCATATATTCAACACTTAGTACCTAAAAGCAAAGTCTATCCCATAGGTAGCAAATGGATACATGACATGGTGTATGAGAGGAGTATGATGGTCACACATTTGGCTGAAGAATCCCTAAGCCAAAATTTTAGAGATATCAATATGATCTGCACAAAAGGAAGCAACATGAGGAGAATCTTCATCAAATATCTTGCCATAAATCAAACCAGATGGTCGGGATGGTACAACATGCCAGAAATGTGGCCATAGTGTAATCCAACAATTATCTTCCTGGATACCATTTACAACTTTTTAGACTACAAAAATTTGTGGTGGGACATCATGAATGTAGATGGAAAAAATGAAGCTCACTACACAAGAGTAAAATTTGGGGCCACATGGACCAAACAAAGACAACAGCAATGTGAATGGCTTCAAAAACAGTGGAACGATTTTAGCCTCAACAAGACTGCTATGGATCCTCTTTTCTTCCAGCATGACTTTCAGCTAGAGTGTGACACTTGTGGATTTTTAACTGAATGTTGGCATTCTCCATGTAAAATTGTTGGAGATATCAATAATTATCAAGACAGTCAAATTATTGGTTACTTTATGAAAAGACACCATGAATGGTTAGTCATGACTAAGATTAAACACCAAATCATCTTACGAAAGCCTATGATTGTATGAAGAATTTATACAAAGGCTTCAAATTCTTGTAGATATTCTTAGATTATATTTCCAGGGGCCACACCCTTAGGGGACTAATGGTTCTCGTGGGCTTGTACTTAAAGCTTCCACAGTGTAATAATGATGTCTAGTTACAAAACTGAATGTGACCAGTTTTCTCGTGGACTTTTCTGCTTAGAAGCATTCACTATGCAAAAGTTTTTTACAGTACAACATTTTCCGTGGGATTTGTTCAAATCTTCCACAGTGTAACCTAGTACAAAGATTCTTTAGTCATGAGACTCGGAGCACTTCTCCGACTTTTGGCGAGATTTGAGCCACATCTCTTCGATTGAAGAAATATAATAATGGATCTGTATGTATGATTATCGGATGCTTGTCCCCTCATTTTCCTATATAGGGAATGAGTAAGGCTCATTATGGGGCATTCAGAGTGTGAGTGTGATTTTGGTGAGGTTTTTGAGTTTTTGAGTCTGAGGAGGAAGTTCTTGCTTCCATCTCTTTACAATCAGATCTGAGAAGCCTGCACATCAAAGTGAGGGTTCTAGTGAGAACCTAAAGTGGCAAAATTCTTAGGTTTTGAGTTTATTTTTTTCATAAGAATTCAAGCTGGAAAGACAGAGTTTGTGAAGGGCTAGGAAGCCTTCCGATAGCTTCTTACTTGACAAGTCACAACATCTGATAAATGCCTAAATAGTCTATCTCTGGAAAAGAGCTTCAAAATTTCTATCTGAATTTGTAAAAATATTCATAAATAATATGAGTATCCATTTCTACGTTGAAATTTCATCTAAATACTTTCCTATTTTTTGCCTTTTTATATTGTCTATTGAGGTAGTGTCTGTGAGATAAGAGGTTTGCTTGAAGTTCGCTAGAGGTTCACCGAGGTTTGAGGAACATAGTCTGTTAAAGGTAAGAGGCCCTGTGAAGGACTCTACTGTGTGAAATTCTAGAGGCTCGAGTACGGGTTCGTGTAAAGGTTCATGTACTGATCACAGAGAAGAGACTCAACAAGAGAAAGCTTGCAGAAGCCCCTGCTAGAGGTGTTTCATGGATGTTTCTATGGGTTCCCTTCTGTTAGATCGTCATGTCATGTATCTTCTTTGGTTAGCTAACTGTAGGTAGTTTGGTAGGCTATTCTTAGTGCTTCTAGGGTGACTAAGAGTTTAGAATATTGGTGGATGGCTGCAATTTATTTCTATCTCCACACAACTTTTAAATTTCACACAATTATATATAAAACCTCATGCCCACTGTAATCACTTAGAAAACTAATTTTGTTTTCCTAGCTATCAATTAATAACATGGGAGATATGGTCCACCTACCTTTCAATGTGATGCTTTGGATGAGGAGAATGGATGAACAGTTGTACCCTAGGCAACCCCTTGCAGAGTTCTCTGTGAATTTCCAATGCTTCATATAGGTCCCTTTGTTTCCTATAGTTTCTGTAGTTATGTTTTCTGTAGGGTGGCTAAAACATGTTTGCCTCCTCGATGGATCTATAAGGTGGTCTCGGCCTTCTCTGATCTCAAAATGCACAAATGGTGCATGAGAGTTTGGAATGTTTTCTATTTATGGTTAATTCCTTATAGCGATGCATTGGATGAGGTTCCATACCTGTAAATTCCTTTTCTTGGTTGATGCATGATAGAGAGTGACTCTATTGTGCTTCTTTTTGTTTAGGTAAGTGCATTTCCTTGGTCACTTTTCTGTATATTTCTTCCTGTTGGTGTGGTTGTATTCTTTGTTGTTGTGTGCATGTGCTTGCTCTCTGCTACTGCTGCTCCTGAGCTATGGATATGAGGCATAATGTCTTCAGGGGTACTAGAATTATTTACTTCAATGGATGGTGAAGGAGAATGCATGGAGAAATTATTGTTGTGATAACACAGGTTGCTACAGGGTTTCCTATATTTACTACAGGAAATCCTGTGGCTACCTTTTTCTATCAATTTTTTATTTTTTTCATTTGGAGGAGGAATGGGTGGTAATGCAGGAGTGGAAGGATGGAAATGGACGATATGGATTGGTAGGTGAGTGAGGCCAATGATGGCATGAACCTTGGACTCTCTCTTTTTTTTGTATTTTTTCATTTTCTGAGTGGTTTTCTATGGACACAGATGTTAGTATGGTCATGAGCTAGTGTTGGGTGAGAGGTGATGAGGTGTATGGTCCCCTATTTCAACCTAGAACAGGCTTGCATCATCATTTTCCAATCAGGACTTTATTCATGTAGTGTTTCAGGACATCCTATAGTACTACCGAAAACTCCTGTAGTAACTATAGAAAACCCCGTAGAAGTTAGAAAACTACAAAAATTGTTTTTGATGCTTGGACGTGAGGATGGATGATGGAGACATAGTAGGCATGGGCGATATGAAGTGAATGGAGGAAGAATGGGATGATGATGGCTTGTTGTCCCTTGAACTCTGAGTCCTTTGCTTCCTTTAAAAACATGAAAAAATGACAAAATTTTATAAGTGGGAAGGTTTAAGGTCCATGCCATGGCATTTTTATTTTCTTTTCTCTTTTTTTTTTGAAAGAGACACACAGGTCATCTCAAAGGAGGTTTTCAACCTGTTTTCCTACCCTAGGCACCTCAAGGAGGTTTTCACCTAGGAATATTTTTATTTTCCTTTTTTCCACTCTAGGGCTGCCTCAAAGAGGTTTTCAACCCAAGATTTTGCCTTAGGTGCCTCATAGAGGTTTTCACCTAGGCCCCTTATTGTTTTTTCTTTTTCTTTTTTCTTCATTTTTTTCAAAAATAAAAAACAGACTTCAAGAATTTGGTGAGCTGGAAGCTGAGACACTTCTAAGCACATTCACTTCCTTACTGATGGTACTGATGAACTCTTCCCTTAATATAGGTTTTTTATAGGCTTTGAATCTATATCCATTCACAAGCAAGGGGATACCTTCTTCATCAATGGTCCTTATTTGCACAGCCCATTTGTCGTGGCACTTTTCTATCAGATATGGACCCAACCACCTGATCATAAATATTACTTGGAAGTCCTTAAACCTATATTCATATAGCAAAGCCTAATCACCTTCTTGAAAAACTATCTTTGATGTTTTTTCATGCCAAACCTTTCTTTGTACTTGAATAACTTATGTGTGTAGGAGGGTCTGCATCCTAGATTCATCTAAACCATTGATTTGGAGAAACCTTTCTTGTTGTGCCTTTGTAATATCCAAATCCAATTGTGATTCCATTCTCAAATTGTTGTACTCAAACTCGATGGAGAGTAGATCCTTCTTCCCATATAACAAGTCATAAGGGTGAAGCCAGTGGTTGTCTTCCAAGTTTTATTATAGGCCTAAGTGACCTCCACTAGTATTTCATCCCAATATTTTTAGTTTTTTCTCACAAACTTGGTAATAATGCCTTCCAATGCTCTGTTAGTAAGCTCTACTTGTGCATTTGCCTAAGGATGATAAGCAGTTGACTTCCTGTGTTTGACCTTATGTTGCCTCAACAAATTTTCAATCAGGTGTGAGTTGAATTAAGATCCCTAATCAGTGACTAGCTCTATACGGTACCCAAACTTGTAAAATACATTCTCCCTTAAGAAACCAACCACTTTCTCTTCTATTGCTACCTTGATAGCCTTGGTTTCAACACAGTTTGTCAAATAATTAATGCATACAATTATGTACTTTTCTTTCCTTGATGGAGGATCAATGGGCCCAATCAAATTCATGCCCCACTTTTCAAATGGCTCAAGAGTCACTTGAGGTTGCAAATTAATTTCATCCTTGGGAGTAGGTTTCCCCATTCCTTGGCATTGGTCACATCGACTAGTATATCTTCTTGCATCTTGGTGGAGAGTGGGCCAATAGTAGCCAGCTTGTAGTACCTTGAAGGTTGTCCCCTTGGCTAGAAAGTGAACTCCACAAGGGTCATCATGACAGGATAGAAGGAGGTCAAAGACTTCCTCTTCCCTGACACATCTCCTCAAAACCTAATATGGGCCTAGCTTTAAGATATTTCCCTTGATCCAAGTGAATGGGGCACTATTTCTTATAATTCCATATTTTTTTTTCCTTAGAGGACAAATTTGGAGGGAACTATGTAGCCCCTAGATATTTGGCTATGTTAGTAAACCATGGAGAGAGAATTGAAATAGAAAATAAATTCTCTTCTCAAAGCTAATCATCAACCAGTCCTCCCTCACTTGCAAGAAAATCAATTCTAGACAAAAAATTCGAAATTACATTTTCTCTACCAGGCTTACCAACGATAGTTAGATCAAACTATTGTAATAAAAGAAACCATCTAATTATTCTCGCATTCACATTAGGCTTGTTCATCAAATATTTAATATCATAATGGTCAGTATGTAAAAAGTTCTGGTAACTGGTGATGTAGTGTCTAAATTTATTCAGGGAATGGACAACCACTAGGAGCACTTTTTTAGTCATAGTATTGTTCAATTTAGCCTTGGATAGATTTTTGCTAATGAAATAAATGGCATAAGGAAACATGACATCTATCTGTCCTTGATTTGATCCTATATATTTTTCAGAGGCATTAGCATGGATGTGGAAAGGAAGAGCCCAATTTGGTCCTTAGAGTATGTGTGTAGTAGTCAACTTGTCCTTTAAAGTTTCTAGGGCCTCTTGGCAGCTTTCTGACCAGAAACATTCAGAGTCCTTGGCCAATAGTCTAAAAAATTGTGAGGCTACTTTATTTAAGTTCTTTATGAATCTTCTATAGTATCTGGAAAATCCCAAGAAACTTCTAACATCCCTTTACTTCTGAGGAGTAGGAAACCTCTTTATGATAGCAAATTTATTTGGGTCCACTTCCAGTCCTTCTTGGGATATTGAGTGACCTAGAATAGTCTTTGCATTCATTAAGAACTCACACTTCTTATGAGTAAGGGATTCAATGCACTTATTTAATACTTTCCCCAAGTTAGAGAGAACCTCCATGAAATCACACCCATAAAGAGTGAAATCATCCATATAGATTTCTACATAGTCATGGACTAGCTCTACAAAGATGCTCAATATTTCCTTGTAAAATGTGGTAGGGGAATTACATGATCCAAAAGGAAGAACCATATAAGAAAAGATACCCCAAGGACAAGTGAAGGTTGTTTTATCTTGGTCCTCTGGGATGATCTAAATATGATTGTAACCACTAAATCCATCTAGGAAAGAGAAGAACTTCTTCCCTGCAAGACCATCCAAGACTTTATCAATGAAAGGTAGAGGGAAATGGTCCTTTTTAGTGGCTTTGTTTAACTCTTTGTAGTCCACACAGATCCTCCATTTTCCATTATTCTTTATGACCAAAACTAGAGGAGACACCCACTCACTATCTGAGATGGGGTAAATGAACCATGCATCCAACAACTTCTACAGATCTTCTTTAAGTATGTATTTGAGGGTTGGGTTCATTCTACTATGAGTTTGGCACACTGGCTTGCACATTCCTTGATGTAAATGTGGTGCGTACACATTGAAGGGTGCACTCCCTTCATTTCCTTATAACTCTAGGAAAAGATATCTAGATGCTCTCTTAGCATGTCACATAACCCCTTTTCATCATGTGTAGAGAGGGAGGGGTTGATTTTAAATGTTTTATCTAGACCAAATTCTATCATCTTGACATGAGTAGGACTTGGGTCAGCTAGGTACAAATCATTCCAAGGGTTATCTTCAACTTTCTTTACTAACTCATCAAGAGACATGGTGTTAGGGAGTTGATTCTAGAGGATTTTATCAATCAGATCATCTTCATCAGGTTTCCCCCCTCCTATAGTAGCATCTAGGGTACATATTGGGTAAGATGTGGCATGGTATACTTCATCTTCCTCCTCCTCTTCAAACCATAAGGGTAATACATGCTCTTGAGATGGTTTATCAGAAGGGTACAAGACTAATTGTTTGGGAAACTACCCATTTTTAATTATCATATACCCATCCTTGCAACTTATGTAAGAATTAGCAGTTGCTAAACATGGCCTTCCAAGGATGAGAGGATAACCATTTAGCTTGGTCTTAGGTTGGAGAACTAATAATTCAATCAAGTAATCCTAGGAATCAATGGATACCATTACATCCTCAACAACTCCCTCGGGAACTATTGTGGATCTGTTTTCTAGCTGCAAGATAGTTGTCATCTTCCTTAATGATCCTTGGAGATTTAGTTTAAGCATAGTCTCCTTATTCATCACATTAATGGTAGCCCCAAGATCAATCAAGGTATGGAGGACAATGATACCATCAATGTGCACATCTACCACAAGATTTCCAGGGTCTAGATAATTCAAGAAAATCACTCTCTCCAACATTAAGTCAGACACTTTTCAAATGAAATTAATGGTAAGGGTGCCTTTCTTTCTCCTCCCAGGATGTTTGAAACATTTCTTCTTGATTAAATTTTTTAAGATGGGGACATCCTTGATAGCTTGGAGGAGTGGGATTTTAACAAGAAAGTTCTTTAATTCACCTAGAAGTTAAATCTCTTCCCAGGTGCGTTGGCTAGGATTGATTAGTCTCTTATGAAAAGGAGGTGGATTGGCTCTGGGAACACTCTCTTCCCTTTACTCTTCAAGCTCCTCAAGTAGAGATCGAGGTTGATTATCTATATGCACTCTTCCAGACCTAAGGTTGATTTCTTGAATTTACACATTATATGTAGGATAGGATGTCTCTCCACTGTAGACCTGTTGTGCCTATTTCTTTCAGGTTCGGATTTAGCTAAGGAGGCATCTGAGGTTTCTTATGTGGAGCGGGGTGAAGGAGTTGTGGTTGAGATGGAGGTGGCGTCAGTAAGGCTGGAGATTGGTTGTATGGGGGCCTCCACCCCTTTGATGGTGTATTCCACTTAGGTTGTGGGGGAGCATATGGAAAGAATGATTGATTGGAAGGTTGGGAATGGTATTGAGGTGCATAAGACTAGGGAGAATGTGTGGAACATGAAGGATGAGTAGGAGGACACCAAGCGGGAAATTCATTATGGTTAGGGTTGCCATATGAATAGGATTCCCCTTGCATGCCCTACTGGTATGGTCAAGGTCCTTTAGGCCTCCTTTATTTGATATAGTAGAGTTGTTCAGACACACATTCAGTTCCTTGATACACAACTTTCAACCCAGGTAGAGAGGGGAAATTTTCTGTGGAGTGGTTTTCCTCACAAACTGATAACATCTCAATAAGATTCAATGGAAATTCATTTCTAGGGTGCCTCCTAGTGCATCTAGGGAAAAAGCTAGGTAAGGCTCTTTCTGCTTCCTGTTGCTTCATCTTGATTCGCATGGTGTCCATTTGCAGAGAAAGGGTATGCAACATTTCACTCTTAAAGTCTTCCAACATGTTCCCAATTAATTTTTGATGGATTTGATAGAGGAGGATAAACTGGCCAAAGCTTAACTATCCCTAGCCTTCTTTCTAGCTCCCCTAGAATGATTGTTGAAAACTATCTTGATATCATCATAAGATAACTAGTATATGTCCCATATCCACAACATGTTTAGGGTTTCTAGGAGATCTTCCTTGATCCCTCTAAGAAGGACTAACTTGAGTGGTTCAATATCGAGGGTGAATCTGACATTTTTGTAGTTGATTTGGAACCTTTCATCATAATCTTCCAAATATTCATCATGTCCCAAGTTCATTCTAAATATTTCGTCTTTGGTGTCTTTGGACCTATATAATAAATTTACTTGTTGTTGAAGGCTTGTTGCATTTGAGCCAAGGTAGTGATGTTATCCCCTGATAAACTCATGAACCAAAGCAAGGCTACATCCTTAAGGGTGGATGGGAACAGCTTCAAATTCTGGTCGTCAGAGGTATAATCATAAGTTCTGCTGATGACAACAAACTCAAACAAAAAGGTATCACGATCCTGTGAGGTTAAGCCATGGAAGTGATAAAAGGTGGGGGGGCTTATGTTTTTCATCCTAGCATCTCCATTATTTTCTGTAATGGGAAAAAAACCCTCAATTATATTTGCAGCTCCATTTTTTTCTTGAATCCTTTCTATTTTCATCCAGGTGTAAGTTGGTGGAATGGTTTGTTCTTCTTCTTCCAAAATAGGCTCTTCAAAGATATTTGGTTTTCACTTAATGGGTCCTCTAGCTCATAGCCACCGAATATGAGGGAAGTTTTGCTATTTGATGGTGTGGAGGTATTTGGAAAAAAAATTCCTAAGTTGTCTCTACTCCAACGAGGCATGAAATAAATTTGTTTTTTTTTCTTTTAGGGTTTTTCCAAAACTACTTACAAAATGTAAAGAAAGAAGAAATTGCAACTATTTTTTGAATGGAACTACTTCCAGAATGGAAAGAAAGCATAAATTGAAACTATCTATTGAATTCAAACAAAAGGAAAGCAAGAATTGCATCTATTTACTGAATGTCAAATAGAAAGGAAAGGAGAAATTAAATCTACCTAGATACCTCCCTGCAAACGATGTCAAAATGTGATGAGCCCCAATATTGCGGTAAGGATGTTGCAACTCCTATGGTGACCAACTTTACGTTATCAACCCGAGGTTCGTACAAACTTGGAGGTGACAGTTCTATATGCACAGTACATGCAACAATCTACTCTTGTCACTTCTCAACTGGGGCAATAGACCACTAGATTTTTTAAAATCAATTTTGTATTGACTAGAAGGAGGTTGACTACTAGCATTGAATGTAAATATATCTTTAATGAAGAAAGTAAATGCTTGCCTATTTTAAGGAAATGAAAGCGTTGAATATAAAGTGCTATGAAATGACATGAAAATACCTGGCTAAGAATTAACACACGTTACTTGTAGAAGAGACCTAATTTAACCTTGCATTTTATCATCTACCTATCTAGTCTAGGTAGGCATGGAAATTATCCAAACATTTTTAAGCCTGATGTATCCATGCACTATCTAAATATTGTAGAAAAGAGTCTTTTGGTTTTCAATTTAGAAATGTAAATTCTAAGCTAAACAAGTTGATCTTTTGCAAGGGAGGAAGGTATGGGAAAGTTGATCCAAAATGGCATTGAGGGGTACAGAGGTCAATTTGAAGGCCTACCCTATGATTTTATCATCATTTCTACCCAAAGTAGTCTAAAATAGGTTTGCTACAGGGTTTCTTGTAGTTGCTACAAGATTTCCTATAGTTACTGTAGGATGTCCTAGTTTACTACAGGAAACTTAATTGAAAGTTGTAGGAAGGTAGGGAAGGTGAAAGGAAGTGTTGGGAAGATGTATGATGGTGTAATAAGGTATGAGAAATGTTCACACTACCTAAGGATCAACCCAACTCTTTCGGATGCTTGGATTTTCTTAAGGTGGTTGTGCATAGTGGCTACAAAACATAAATCTAAATTAGTGGTTAGTAAGATTCAGCGAGAGGTGGAGAAGACTTAGATGAGGCTTCTGGAATGAGTTCCTCCCTTCAAATAAACAAATCCTGCAACAACACATATTCTTTTCTTCATTCATGCACAACTTTACGTAAATATGGGAAAGATGAGTTGAATTTGAGAAACTAATTTATTGATGGCTAATGTCGTAAATCTATGGAATGGAATGCTTTCTATTTGTTGTCATGTCAAATGTTCATTGTGCCAAAAAAGGGAACCAACTTGCCTGCAGACCCCAATTAGATCCACTTTCATTTGGAGTGGCTATTTCCAACGGGTTTTAAAGGATCTTGTAAACTGTTATAGGTGTTGAAAGATTGCTTCTTGGAGGAAGACTTCAATTAAATCAACAAAATAAATAGCTAACCTATATGCACTAAGCTATACCTATATTTATTGTACCTACTTGTGTTAATATTAACTATTCTAACCTATCCTGCAGGAGCATAATCAAAAGAGATTAATCATCATATATGGATTCCAGGTCCAAATGAATCAATTATTCGGTTCACCGATGAACAAGGCTATATTTAGGCTTAATTGCAATCTAATTACTCATAAAGCGAATACCCATTCCTTTTCCTACAAATCAAACTTGCAACTGATGTTTAATATGGTTTTAAATAAGAGACTTCTCATGAGTTAACTATGATAACGAATTATATTTGGATAACCAAGACTAGTCATAAACTGTATGTCATTATTTTGCATTAAAAAAAAAAAAACATACATCTCCTCATGCCCTTGACAATACTCTAACTATTAACATAAAAACTGAAACTATGAAAGGCCTCTTCTTGATTGAAATAGTCTTCTTTATTAGCAAAATAAAATCAACCCCTGTTCTCCCAAAAAAAGGTCCCTTTTCTTCTATTTAGAGGTGATACTTATGGAGAAAGAGAACTGACCGTCGGTTTCTCCCGACCTTCAGCCTTACCTCTTCCTTCCCATATTCAAATTAAAATATACAAAATATAACGGTTAATGAAATAGCGAACACATTGAAGCCATTGCTACTAAATCGTTCTATTTCTTGAAGAAAAATGAATGGATGTCGATAGAAAGAGGAATGACTGCATGCCATCCCTTAGCACATATATTGACTAAATGTTATTCCTTTTTATTCCTTGAAGGAAAATGCAGACAGTGTGCTCATTTTTTAACATCTGGCTTTATTTAAGGTGTATCCAAAGGTAATAATAACTTGCTGGATCTACACTATCAAGAGTACCTTTACTTAGTATAGAGCATGCCTCCATTATACAATGTGGTGGTTCTATATCCCTTTCTTGCGGAGTATGTATTTGCAACACTGACATCGATGATGCAAAGGTGTCATCTAGAGTCCCCAAAGCAACACAAGGATCCTTATACCAACATCTATTCTACTTCTTGTCTTCTCAAAATTTTAGGATGCCCTACCCCATTCTGTCCCAAAACCATGACACATGGCAACAAAACCCAGCTGGTAGAGGTATCATGTGGACTAGGCGTATTGTTCACACTATGATCATTTAAAGGCTACATTGATTTCTCTAATTTCATTACTGCCTTCCAATCCCTTTGCATCTCGAAGAATTCTTTAGAGTTTAGCTATATGTTGCCCATGTGTATTTACCTCTCTATGACTGCGATTGCATTTTTCAAATCAACTGAGCATTCAGGCCAGCGATTAACAATGACGTTGTACTCATTTATAGTTTCTTCAATGTGTTCATACATTTCTTTGACGGATTGCAAGGTATAGTTATGTGCAGTTGTTTCTGTCCATTGAGCCTTATCAAACTTGCATAGATCTAGCAAATGAAGGCATTTTTCTAGGATGCACAGAACATTGTACATATGAAACAAATCTTTGAGTCCGTACCTCCTTTTCTTGGACAAGTATTTCAGGATGTAAGATCCTTTTGCAAGTCAGTAGTTGCAATTGAAAGCTCTATTAGAAGAGTGGAAGGGTTGGAGGGAGGATAAGCAATAAGAAATCACTATAGTTTGTTGTGTAGCTCCCCACTGTGTATGCCTTCCCTGTTTCTTGTCATAAATTCCTCTGTTTTGGCTAGGTCTCACTTGCATCTTTTCCCCGTAGCCATTCCTCATGCTTATGCATTAGCTCATTAACCTTTCTTTTCTTCTCTTGGTCCTCACCTGCAGAAACAATTAACATTAGCTATGATTATGAGAGATATGATAGAAACACCCAAAATCAAACCTTGCCTTCATTAAAACGTTCATAAAGAGACAAACTCTATAATTGGGAACTCTGCGAGTCGTTCGGGCTCTATGTCTCAAGAGGGCATGGTGATCTTTATTTGGTCACGGAACAATGATGGCTCTAAACTTGCTAGATGATGGGGAACTGATGATTAAATCAAAATGGATAGCCATGTGGTGAAATGGTTAAAGTCTTTTGGCACGGTGGGGATGCATCTCTTTCGAATTTTGTTTTCACTTATTCACATTTGGTACTGTGAACTGAGAGCCCTCAACGAATTTCCCTGAAATCTAGAGTTCATGCATCAGGGGAGGCATCAGGGGAAGTGATCACACAACAATCTCGAACTCCTACTATCCTAGGTGAGTTTTCAATGCCAAACATGATTCAACCTTTAGGAACCTTTAGGTTGATTCCACAGATTATAGTATCAAGCATTTCGTGACACTCTTCAGGCATGCACAGTCACAGTTTCCATTTTAATCTCAAAATGCATTGCAAACATAACTATTAAACCATTGAACCATTCAGCTTTGAAGACATAATTACATCTAACAACTCCATTTATCATTCAGAGAAATGAAAGATCAAACTTCTTAGGGGACCCATTCAAATTTGCCCCCATAGCAGGTTTTAATAGGGTGGTGGTTGTGGCCACAAAAAATGGTGAAGCATTGGGTGAACTAGTTACGCCTGTTACCAAATAAACCTTGGACCATTAGAACATCAAGGTGTTAAGATAAACGTGAAATGTAAACTGTATAGACGGATAGGCATGGGTTCCACTTCAACATTATTCGCTTTAGGCAGGATAAAGACAAATAGCTCTACTTACTAATACAATTTTCACAGGCATTCTCCAATGGTCGCGTTATGGGATTCATTGACCATCATTTACCTATTTTCTACTTTCAAAATCCTTTCGGGGCCATCACCTATTTGTCAACACCTACTTAGGTGTGTACCTCAGCTCTTTATCTTGCATCAAGCTTGATGAATATATGTAGATATGGTCATCCACACTTCATGTAAGAAATTTTAGTTGTATACCCTCCTATGATCGAATGGGGCACAGTCATGGGTCATACCATATCTTTAAACCACTTAAGAAAGGTTGGGGCTTGTTGTGTCAAATAGTACTCTGAGTCTAGCAACAGTCCTTACTCCAACCAACTTCCCAAACAACCTGTCCTTCCAAATTAGCACAAGGACTCGACAATTTTTTTTAAATAATTCCTTCTAGTTTTCGGGCACAAGGACTAGAGAACAATTAATTTTGCCACAGGATATATGAAAACAAGCCTAGCCCATGAAAGGCGATTTACTTGCAGCTGATAGATACTGGTAATTTTAGTGTGGTGGGTGGAACCAATGGAGAATAACTGCAAACCTTATAGACAAGTATAGGCTAGGTCTAGGTAGGATTTTAAAAAATGCAGCATTCTACCATGCCAATCCAACTGTGGTTACACATTTTTCGTTTTATAAAGATGTCCCTACATGCTCAGGGTATCCAGGTTATCAACAGAGCCTACCTAGTTCCCAATAGATGCCAGTGAGTGGTTTCGATTCGAATTTCACCCCTGATTTTCCAATTCTCAGAGGCTTATCAAAGGTTCGTTTGACTTGCAAGGTAATAATGAACTTAGGATCTAAAGACTCGTCAATAGGCCAGTGAGGGAAGCAAAATGCTAAAGATGACGAATGAGGGCAATCATAAGAAAGTTACAAAAGGTGAAAACAAAATTGAAAGACCGAAATCAAATGGCTGAAAGAGACTCAAGTTCAAAACAAAAGGAAGATAAAAAATTTCATAAAAACAAGAAAGGAAAAAAGGAAAGAAAAATATAACTAAGCTGACAACAAATAAAATAAATCCTAACCTACTCAAGATGTAACCACCATGTGGTGGCTACTAGAAATACTTCTTAAGATGTCGGCCACTAATGGGGATTTTTTCGGTTTCTCCCTATAAATTTTTTAATCTGTAGGTTCCTTGACCAAGTTTTTCTTCAACTTGGAACGGGCCCAGCCATAAATGTGGGAATTTCATGTGCTTACCTTTCGGCTCACTCAACTTGTCCCATTTCAAGACTAGGTCTCCGACTTGGTAATCTTTATTTCCAGCCTAATGGAAATCAAACCATCTCTTCATAATCATTTGTTGATTATTGAACTTATTTTTAGAATTATCTCTAAATTCCTCCAACCTCTCCAGTTGGTTGATCCTTTTTTGAAGTAAGGCTGAAGGGGTCCCTCTCGAGGCTTGGGAGAGTTGTAGAGAGGGAAGGGTAACGTTGGGAGGTAAGATCACTTCCTATCCATAGACAAGGGAGTATGGGGAGTTTCCTAATGCTAATTTTGGGGTGACTCTATCGGCCCAAAGGGTGTTTGTTAGAGCATTGTGCCAATTCCTCTGGTTTTCAGCAACAGATTTACGAATTATGTGGATGAGGTTTTTATTTGAGGACTCTATAACTCCGTTTCCCTAGGGGTAATAGTTTGTTGCATACTTTATGAAAATTGATTTAGCAATAGCAAATTTAGTCAATTTTAGCGATAAAAAGTAAGAAGCATTATCAAATATGAGAGTGTCAGGAATACCAAACCTCTTGATAATAAATTTCTCAATAAAATATATTACCTCGTCTTCGTTAACTTTCCAAAGTGGGATGGCTTCGGTCCACCTGGTGAAGTAGTCGGTTGCCGTGAGTATATACTTATGCTACTATGAAGAGTTCAAAGTGATCTCCCCTATGACATCTAGGCCCCATTGCTGGAATGGGCGATAAATCATAACGGGCCTGAGGGGAACGGCTGGCTTTCTTTCTCGCCCTGTGACAGTTTGACATACCTTGCACTTCCGAGCATAGGCATGTGAGTCTCTAAACACTGTGGGCCAATAATACCCAACTCTTAATATTTTGTGAGCAGTGGTCTCTCTGCCATAGTGACCACCTGCTGGGCCGTCGTGCATTTCTTTCAAGACATGATCAGCGTCATCCTTTTCCAAACACCTCAGCCAAACTCCGTCATAATTTTTCTTGTATAATGTATCATTGGCCAAGTGATACTGATTAGATTTTAATTGGAGTGCTCTTCTTCGCGATGTGTCCATGTGCTTAGGACATGATCCTCGTGTTAGATAAAAATGTATGCCGTAATACCACGAATTAGATTCTGATGGGACTTCCAATATTTCATGCTCGTATATTAACATTTCGTTGTCCCATTTGGGATCTTCCCTAAATGCTACTTGAGCGTTCCGCATGCACTGATTTTCTAGTTCCTCCGATGTCCCTTCTTAACCTGCCATGGCTTCTGCTACAATCTTACATAACCCTTGCCCCCAAACTATGTTTGCTGGTTTAATCTCAAGGTCGTATTTCTGAAGAGTTGTTATCCAATCCCCTCTCTGTTCTCCCATCTCACTCTGCACGAAGAGGATCCTTATAGCAAGGTGAGGAACGATCACCTTAGTCCTGGCCTTTAGTAAATAAGGGTAGAAATGTTTCATAGCTTTAAAAACTACAAAACCTTGTTTCTCCACGTAAGGGTAATTCAGTTCTGCCCCCTGAAGATTAGAGCTCATATAAGAAATGGGGAATTCATTGCCCTTATCATTTTTTTTGGTGAGGATTGCAGGATATGAAACAGAAGTGTACTGATGAGTGTCAGTATTGTAGCAAGAATGCTTCAACTCCTAGGTTGCCAACTTTACTTTTATCAACCCGCTAGTTCGTAACAAACTTGGAAGCGTCGGTGTTGTATGCACAAGTACTAGTTCTTATTGCAGGTTGTCACTTGGTCAGCCGATGCAAGATCACTAGGAGCTCAAGCCAACTTCTATAGATCTTAGAAGAAGCTCTATGTGTGATTAAAGAAAGAAAGATTACTCTACAGAAGCTATTCTAATTGCAGAAAGGAAAAAGACTGCAATGTAAAGCAAGACCTAGCAAACCCTAATTAACAAGCTAATTCTACTTTTGCCAAAGACACTATGAAAACCATGAAAGTAATGCCATTACCTACTCAAGAAATAAAACAACATCTAACCATGCTATTTCTGGAAGTAATAAGAAAAAAACATATTTTTGGATTTTTATGTGTTTTTATATGAATTTGACATGTATCTAATTTATTGTGTGTGAGTGTGGCAGTGAACAGGTGGCATTAAAGGGTGATTTTGGAGCTTCCGAAGATGGAATATGGTGTGGATGGGTCCTAGGAGGCCTTAGGTGGCCTTCTGGAGGCTTTTACCACACCCGACCTTCAAAAGAAAGCCTACAGGAAAAACTACAGGAGGACATGGGGAAACTACAAGAGTCATAAAGGAGGAGGCCGAGAGCAATTTCCGCTATTTTGAGGGTGTGAGAATGGGTGGAAAAGGTGGATGAAGGTTGGGGTGAGGTGTTAGGGCACCTAAGGTCTACCATGAACGACTAGGAGAGAGAAAGATGATTGGGTTTTCTCAAGGAGAGAGGAAGAAGTTCTATAAAAAATGCAGGAAACTAGGGCAGAATTGAGGTGAGGTTTGGGAGACCTGTAGGGCATGGATCAAATGGGGGATGTGATTTTTGATAAACTGGCTTACTGCTAGAAGAGATCTGCTTTATAGAAACAAACAGTCAACCAATAAGATAAAGCAACTAATGAAATGAGTGCATCTAAAAAAACAAAGTTTTGCATTAAAATAGTCTAGACTATGATCTATGAAAGGAAATTCTGAGAAATGTTGCAAGTAAGGAAAGCATGAAAGAGGACTATTGTAAATCAGGAAAATAAGATCTACAGCAAAGAAAAACTAGACTATTAACCTACTAAAAAGCTGCAAACATTAGAAGTCCTATGAAGGAGGAAAATATGTGTTTTTGGGGCAGCAAGGGAGCCTTTACCTCAAATAATGGTCCCAGAGGGAGGAAAAGAGGCCAAGGCACTATTTCTATCCTTTTGAATCTTCTCTGATCACTCCTCAACCTGCTACAGAAAGCACAAATGAAAGAAAACTACTAAATCATCAAAAGCAACCTATTCTTAACCATAAAAGAAATACATCTAAGAGCAAATTGATCTAGAAACTGAAGTAAGCATACAAATACAATAAAAAGAGAAGCTTGGATACTTGGATTGGACCCTAACCAAAGAGCTTAAGCCCTCTGAGGTAACTCAGTGCGATCTCAAAAAGAAATCCATCTTTATTATAAAAAAAAAAAGCAAGTTTACATGAAACTATCGCAAATTAATAATCTCGAAATTTGAGTAGAGTTTACATAAGAAAAAATTCAACCCTAGTGAGGTCCTAGGCCTCTCTACTTATACATCTGAAGCTACCAACAACTTCCTTAAAAGCAGGGCAGCCTAGCACTCAAAAATCGAGATAACTATCAATCATCCTACACTTGTTCGGATGCCTTCTAGTGCATGATTCAGCTCCTTGTACTCCGATCTGCATGAAGGGGAATTCGAAGTGAGGACTAATAAATGAAGGGGATTCCCTCCTATAAGTCCTCTCCTCTATCTAATTCAAGTTATTTCTTCCATTTGACCACTAGATCCTTGACTTTGACCACAAAATCAATCAATAATCTGCATTAAATACATGTTAGATCACATGGCATCATAACTAACTCAACTCACTCTATAAGCATAAATATAATTAGTAAATCATACAATAAGCTAAGAGAATGGTTGATTTGACTAGGTTAGGAGGTAAAATGAGCCCATATAATTACCCATTTATGAGGCTCATCATCACCCCACTACTGAAGGTGTTGCTCATCCTATGATCAACTTAGTCAATCTCCTCATCTTTTATGGCCCTGGTGAACTCGCTAGCATCCTAGGCTTCTTCTCTGATCTGCTCATGTTCTCCATAAAACCTTGCCTTTCTTTCTATGTCCTTCCACTGCTCCTCCTCTTCTTCTTCTCTTCTGCCTTCCAGCATGCCTAATAGGAGTTGGGGAATCAGTTTGAGGCCAATCTAGTTGCCCTTCAGCCTTTGCATGGAGCGTGTGTACATTGGCACTCTTTTCAATGCCTCCTTTAGCCTCATGGGGGAATGGTATTCCGTGATCTACAAAGTGTGAGGTAAGGTGTTCCATCTTCTCATGCATGCATGCACACAGTCATCCCTAAGTAGCATTTTCATATCTTCAAAGTGTGCAATGGCTTGTGTTTTATTGGTTAGATATTTAGGGGCAATCTGAGGGTCATTGGAGAGTAGGTTGTGTGTGCTGATGAGTGCGATAGGATCTGATGGCTCAACTCTTATCATTAATGGCTCACTCTGATCATTTATCATCAATGTTTTCCTTTCTGCTTCCCTCAATTCTTCATGGTTCATTCATGAGTCCATTTCCATTAATTGCAGGTTCCCTAGCTTGGCATTGGGGCCCCACACATTCATGTCTATGAGGGCCATTTTGTGTAGGTATAACTCTACCATCCTTGCTTTATCCTCTGAGGTGACTTGGTCACACAGGTCCATGAACTGCCTCTAGTCTTGGAAAGGCATTGTGCATCTTTGTGCAAAAGTCTTTATTTCGAATTGAAGCCATTGGTCCTTCATATAGAGGCCATAATATTTGGCTAGTGTTCTGCATTGTAATGCCTCCATGGATAAGCTAGCCATTTATTCCAGTTGAGTCTCTTTCTCTTGCTGCTGCCTCCTTAGGATTTTATTCTCATTTTCTAGGTGGCTTCTTGTGATGGCTTCTCTATCTGTAAGAGCACTCAATTCTCTATCCATTTCCATGAGTTTGTTTTCCATATGGACAACATCCTCAACTCCCTTGGATTTGGCTATCTGCATCCACCTATGTGTTCTCACTCTTTCTTTGTCCAATTCAAAAAAGAATGGAATTGCAAATTTCTGTGGGATTATCCTGCCTCCCTCAAGTAGATTGTAATAGGAGGCAAGACTAGGCTAGGGGTCAGGTTCTTGTAGCTCTTTTGCTTCCTCCTTCACCTCTAGCTAGCCTTCTATCCTTTCCTCAAGCTTTTGGGTCTCCTGTAGTTTGGAAAATGTCTCCTATAGGATTGTTTCAACCTCCTATAGGTCTGGCTTTGGGTCCTATAGTACTGCTTTTGCCTTCAATGTAAAATATTTTGGAGTCCCCCTTTCATATGTGATAGGTGTCTTGGAAGGAGATTCTTTCACCTTGGCAGATGGTGAATCTTCAATGGTAATGGGAACTTTTGAAGAGGGTTGAGTTTTTCCTGTTTTAATTCTTGTGATCTTCCTTGCCTTGAAATACATGGAGGTCTGTCTTTTCCTCTTCTGCTTTGGCTTGACTGGTGTACTGAGGGCAGTGAGGATAGTTGTTACCTCTCTTTCCAAAGTCTCAGGGGACTCTTCTCCTTTCTCTACCTTCTTTGCCTCTTTTCCTCCTTCTTCTCTCTCTTTTTCTGTCTCTTCAACTTTTCCTCCCTCTATTTCTTTTCCTTCCACCTTCCTTTATTGCTCTACTATGTCACCACTGGCTTCATCTCCTCCTCCTTGTTGTTCTTCCTCCTCACTGCTAGTAGGACTGACATCATAGGTTAATGCTTTTATGTCATCCTCAGCTGTCATATTTCGAAAAACTTCCCATGCTATAGGGAGTGTAAAGGTATGGAGGGCTTCCTCTACTAGGATTTTGATTAAGCCATGGTGAGCTAACTACCCTGAATTTCCTACTTGTACCTTGGTGCTGGAGTCAATGAGGGACTGAAGGAGAAAATAAGGGATACTAAGCTTTTGAGGTGTTGGGGTATCCATGCCATACCTCAAGTCATGGAGGATTCTGAAATGATAACCATAGACAATTTTGTGCCTCACCTCACAAGAAATGTATTTGATTATTTGATAGCTAACCTCATCCTATGGATATGGTATACTAACCCTTCTAATTCCATCTTTATCTTCAACAAGGGTTTCATTATTTTGAAAAAAAATCTTCTTGAAAGCCTAGCCAATGGGTTTCTCATCTTTACTCCAAGGCAGCCCAAGAGGAAGGGTAGTGACCCTACTGATGAATTATAGGGTTATTTCAATGGAGAGGCCTCTAATGGTTATAGTGGCATGTGTTCTTGTGTGAGGGACGAGAGAGAGAGCAAATTCTTGGGCAATCTCAGAATTTCTCAAAAAAATTCATCTAGTTTGCCCTTGTGAATATGTCCACTACTTGAGGATGTGCATGGATCCTAGTGGAGTTAGTGGGCTCCCTTCTCATAAACCCTCCTGTCATACTACCTGTTCTTGTTTTTTTTAGAAAAACAAATATGGAGGTGGAGACAGAGAGTTTTTGAGAAATATAAAAAACAGAGGAGACTGTGTTTTTTTTAAATAAACAGAAAATTTTGATGTATTTTCTGCCCTCCTAAAGACTTATTTCATCCTCAAATGGAGACCACTTCTTTCATATATTGATATTCAACAGGGAATGTGCATGAACCCTACCTCTTTAGACTGAATTTTGTGCCAAAAACCGTGTTTTTTCCCTTCAAAATGGCTCACTGCCCCTCCTGTAGAAGCCCGTTGTCCCTCTTGTAAATTTCCTATAGGTGCTCCTGTAGAAAACTTCAAGAGAAAAGATAGGGATGAAATCAATGGAGGATGGTGGTTACAAGTTTGTGGGGGCACAAGAAGACTCCTTTGGTTGAGTTACGAGGAGAAAATGAAGAAAACGTGGTGAGAATACGTAGGGAGGAGTGATCATCACCCTTTATGGATACTTTCGGTTATGAGTGCTGAGCTAGCAAGGTGTACGTTGGCCATATTCGGGCCATTGGTCCCCACCTGCTTGGTCATCATGGCCCCTCATTGTAATCATCCCTCATTATTACATCGGAGTTCACTCTTTCTCCACTACATGTCCTTGGCATCTTTTGTTTGAGTTGTTAGAAAATTATATCTTACGGAGCAATGGAACACATAAAATATTGCAGAAATATAAACACAGAAAATGCACAAAACAAGAGAGACATAGATATACGTGGTTCACCCAGTTTGGGTTACGTCCACCCCGAATAGCCAGTCCTTCCTTTCTATTATCCAGCAAAATGAAGAGACACAACCTACAGCGAATCCGCTGTAATATCCTATGTTTTCTCTCACAGTCTCACCTCTCTGTTTCTCGCTCACAGAATACACATCTATTTCACAGCCTCAAATACAATACCCTCATACAAAGAGAGGGGTTGCCTTCTAGGGCAAAAAACCCTAAACTAAACATAAGTTCCACCGTCAGATCATCCGCCTAATGAACGGCCCAGATTGACTAGAAATTACTATACTTTTACAAGGAAATTTTACATTTATTTTTGGCTTCGGGGGCACTGCCCCCGAGCCCTCACTGAGGGACCGCTGGCCCCCGGACCCCCCAGCCTGGGGGGATCGGCCCCCCCAGACCCCCGCGGGGAGGACCACATGGAGGGGTGTACAAAACTTCTTGGGGTATACATCCGACTGAAACAAAGACCTCTGAACAATCATGCTCCACACACAACATGAGTTGATTGTGCGCACGTGTGGGTGACATCTCAGATGAGTGGAGTCAACTAGATGAAGGTGGCCAAGTTAATTGGCCACCTTTCCCTCACTCAATCTCAACCATTTCATTGCCTTCGTATGACTCCAAGTTACATAAATGAAAATATAAGAGTGATTTAGTTAATTACCTGTGATCCGAGTGTATTTGTTGTGAGGTGTTGTGGCTCTCTCTGCTGCATGCCTTCATTCTTCTTCATGCATGCTATCTCTGCTAGCTAATGTGTGGTTTTGGACTTTTGCAGGTTCTTATTTTTCTGGAGCTGAGTTGCATGCCTTTTGAACCTGCAGATGTGCACTCTTTTGCTTTTGGTGCTAGACTTCTATGGGATCAGCTGCTACAAGAATTCCTACAGGAGTTCCTATAATTTCTTCTCCCCTTGAAACTTCAGCTTTTCCCTATGCTTGGAGCTCGAGAATAATTCGCGAGGTGTCATGCATGATGGAGGGATAATAGGTAAGCTTCAGGTAAGGTTATTGGTGCCTTTTCCCTACTTTTATTTTATTTTTGTTTTTTTTCAATATTGGAAAATTGTTTTTCCTCTGTTTTTCTTGGATAGGAAAAGAAATGATGTTTGGGGTGTGATGCAGGCTTGGAAATGATGGAAAGGAGCTTGAAGGTGGTAAGAGGGATGATAAGTTCCTTATGAAGCTCTCCTGGTTCCTCAAACTACCTTTTGTAGACACTTTTGGCTCTCTGTAATTCCTACATGAACCTCTTGTAGAAAACATAAAGGCTCCTTCAGAAAACACAGATTTGGAAAAAAATGTACAGTGGGGTGAAAGAGATGCCAAATATGATGGAGGAAGGTGTGGAGAAGGTGATATGGGTGCTAGTGTGAATGTCAAGGTTCCCATGGAACCTTCTTCTGCAACCTGTAGTTCTCCTGCAAACCTACAATGCAACAAAAATTCATTTTTTCTATTCTCTTTTTTTTTTGAAAACAACTAGGGCACCTCAAAGAGGTTTTCACCTTAATTCCCTACCTTGGGCACCTCCAAGGGAAGCTTTCACCCAGGGATCTTATTCTTTTTCCTTTTTTTTTTTGACATCACTGGGTCGCCTCGGAAGAGGTTTTCAACCCAATGATGGGACTCAAGCGTATCATGGAGGTTTTCACTTGAGTCTTTATTTTTTTATTTTTTCTTTTCTTTAGTGAGAGGGTGAACTGGAAGCTAAGACATGCTCCACTACAATCACTATTTTATTCAAATCTTCAATAAACTCTCGCTTGGAGAGGGGTTTCTGGTAGACTTTCAACTGATGTCCATTAACAAGCATGGGGATGGCTTCGTCATCAATGGCTCTGATCAGAACTGAACCATTGTCATTGCATTTCTCGACAGTGTAGGGTCCCAACCATCTTGTCCTCAGATTGCCTTTGAAATATTTGTATCTTGAACCATAGAGTAGTCCCAATCACCCTCTTGGAATTGCTTCTCCTTGATATTTTTGTCATGCCATATCTTTCTCTGAAGTCGAACTACCTCTGTATGGAGAAGGGCTTGCAATTTGTATTCATCCAACGCATTGAACTAAAGTGATCTCTCCTTATGTGCATGGCTGAGGTCTAGGTCTAGCTGAGCTACCATCCTTAGAGTACTTAATTCAAACTCTATTGACACCAAAGCCTTCTTCCCATAGACCAGTTCATAGGATGTGAACACGGTGGTGGTCTTCAATGTTGTGTTGTAGGCTCAAGTGGCCTCAACTAATCTATTCACCCAGTGTTTTCTGTTGTTGCTCACTACCTTGGTTAAGATCCCTTCAAATTCTCTATTAGTGACCTCCACTTGCCCATTGGCTTGTGGATGGTAAGAGGTAGAAGTCTTGTGCTTGATCTTATGATGTGTGAGTAGGTCTTCAATCAGGTTGGAAGTTAACTGACTTCCTTGGTCTGTGACTAATTCTCTTGGATACCCGAATTTGTAGAATATGCTTTCGCTCAAAAACTCGGCTACTTTTTATTTTTTTGTTGCTTTGATTACTTTTGTCTCTGCCCACTTTGTCAGGTAGCTAGTGCACAGAATGATGCACTGCTTCTGCTTTGAAAGGGGGTTGATATGCCCCACAAATTCCATGCCCCACTTCTCAAATGGCTCAAAGGTCACTTGAGGTTGCATGGGAATTCCATCCTTTGGAGTGGGTTTCCCCATCCTCTTACACCGATCACACTAGCTCTTGTATCTCCTCAAATCCTGATGAAGAGTGGGCCAGTAGTAGCCTGCTTGCAATATCTTTAAGGTGGTTCTTTTTGCTACAAAATGACCTCGACAAGGCCCATCATGATAGGTCAGGAGGATGTCAAAGACTTCCTCCTCCCTGACACATCTTCTCAAGACCTGATCTGGGCCAAGTTTGAAGAGTTTTCCTCCAATCCAGGTGAAAGGGGCGCTTTTCCTTACTATCCTGCTCTTCTCTTTTGAGGACAGGTGTGGTGGGAACTGTGCTAAAACAAAACAATTTCCTATATCATCAAGCCATGGAGAGAGTACTGATATATCAAATACGTGTTCATCTAGAATTTGGTCATCCACCATTCCTTCTTCACCTGTAGAAAAATTCACTCTAGACAAAAAGTCGGCAACAACATTCTCTTTACCAGGCTTTTCAATAATTGTCAAATCAAACTACTACAGTAAAAGCAACCATCTAATAATGCAAGAACTTACATCTAGTTTGTTCATTAAATATCTAATAGCAACATGATCACTGTGCACAAAGATTTGATAGCCTGTGATATAATGTCTAAATTTTTTGAAGGAATGCACGACAACTAGGAGTTCCTTCTCGGTCACTGTATAGTTTAACTCTACTTTTGACAAGCTTTTTCTTATAAAGTATATGGCATAAGGTAGCTTTTCATTGACTTGTCCTAAGGCTGCTCCTATCACTTTGTTTAAAGCATCTGTGTGAATGTGAAATGGTAGGACCCAGTTTGGTCCTCTAAGGATTGGGCAGTCACGAGCTTGCTTTTCAAGGTATCTAGGGCTTCTTGATAGTTTTCTGACCATATGAACTCAACATCTTTGCCTAGGAGGCTAAAAAAAGGAGAGGCTATCTTGCTGAAGTCTTTAATGAATCTCTTGAAATATCCAGCTAAGCCTAGGAAAATTCTGACATCTCTCACCTTTTGAGGAGGTGGGACCCTTTGGATGATGGCAATTTTTTTGGGGTCCACCTGCAGTCCTTGTTGAGATATTGCATGACCTAGCATGGTCCCTTCAGTCATCAAGAATTCACATTTTTTTGGACTGAGGGATAGGTTCATCTCAATACACTTATCTAGAAATTTTCCTAGGTTAGATAAAGCTTCATAAAAGTCAGAGCCATAAGGAGTAAAATCATCCATGTATATTTCTACTGCATCATGAACCAGTTCAGAAAATATACTCAATCCCACTCTTTGGAATGTGGCAGGAGCATTGCACAAACCAAAAGGAAGGACCCGGTATGCAAAGGTACCCCAAGAACAAGTTAAAGTGGTCTTATCTTGGTCTTCCAGGCTGATTTGAATCTGATTTTACCCACTAAACCCATCTAGCAAGGAGAAAAACTTTTTCCCTGCCAGACCGTCTAACACTTGATCTATGAAAGGTAAAGGAAAGTGGTCCTTTTTAGTGGCTTTGTTCAATTCCTGATAATTGACACAGATTCTCCACTTGCCATTTTTCTTTGGCACTAGGACCAAAGGAGAGACCCATTCACTATTAGAAATGGGATAGATGAATCGTGCATCAAGAAATTTCTACAATTCTTCCTTAACAATATCTTTAAGTGCTGGCTCCATCCTCCTTTGAGGTTGCCTAACTGGCTTGCAATCTTCCTTGATGTATATATGATGAGTACATACCGAAGGGTGCACTCCCTTCATCTCCTTATAACTCCAATCGAAGGCATCTAGATGTTTCCTCAGTGGGCTGCATAACTCTTTCTCCTAGGAAGAAGATAGGGATGGATTGATTTTCAATGTCATTTTTGGGCCGAACTCTATATTTTTGAGATGGAGATAATGTTATATAACAAATTGACCTCCTCGTCAACTCGGAGTGGAAATACATGATGACTAAAGCAAAGACCACAATTACAGGCCTTGATTCCACACTAACACTGGTTTCACACTAAAAACCTACTTTATAAATCGTGTTACCAAGCCTAAGGGTGTGTTAGTGACCCTGCTAACTCAAGTTGTTAAGCAGGGAACAACATTACTGAATCTAGATGTAGTTCCAAGGGTCAAAGGAACGAATTGACTCACAAATATCTAGATATTTGTTCCTAAAATTACTCAAGAAAATCAAGGAAACGTCCAAAATCGACCTATTTGGATAAATTCTAATCTGAAAAAAGGAGGCAAATGGGAAAGAGCTGAAAAGCAGGGCAAGTTCATTGCTTTTTCCCTAGTAAACTCTATGAGGAACTTGGCAACCCTAACTCGATTGCTACATAAGCAATGTGAGGGTCATTGTGAAAGGGGTCAAAGCATTTGAAAGGATAGTCTACTTAGCTGTTGAGAACTGTCTCATATCTTAAGAAGTTGGCAAGAAGGGGGAGAGAGAGACAAGATAAAGGGGAAAAGTAAGACTAATACAACAGATGGTTGTAATCACTCTTCCATTATTAATATAGAATTGTAGTTATGTTGCCTACTCTATGGTGTCGATACTATCGTTCATTAAGTTGTTTATTTGATACTTGTTTGCATGAGTAGCTTAGTTGTATGCAATTATATGTTCTTTATGTATTCATATATTAGTTTTCAAGGTTGTATGCAGTTATTGTGCTTGCCTCTTCTATGTGCAGGAATTGATCTGGAGCCAGCTCAGGGGACTTCCACCTAGCTGCATATGCGCTCTCCAGCAAATCTACATGAAGGCTCGAGGTAATCCCCTTTCTATACTTTGTTAGTTGATAATTTTTTATGAACATCTGTATAACTTCGTAACCTCTGCAGATAATCTTACAGTTTGTCTAAGGTCCCGGGAAGACCTTTGAGGGTATTTTCATTCTCCATACACCATGTGTTTTGAGGGTGGGCCCCATGAGGAAATGCTTGGCATCAATCCATCTATTGTCGCACATGAGATCCAACTTTACATTGATGAAAAACCCATTGTGTGTCAGATCTCTTCCCTGGAAATAGCCGTTGAACCCCTTCCTAGCACTACTACCGAAGAAGAACGCTTACTATACCTTAAACAACTGGATAAAACTCGTTGAGATGCCAACTTGGAACTCGAGGCTAACAAGCGCTGGGTACAATCCCAATTTGCGAAAAAGGTTAAGCTTCATTCTTACCAAGAGGGAAACCTTGTGTTGCTCTATCATCCAAAAGATGACCTCTTGGAGGCATGCACACTTTAACCTGTCTAGCTAGGTCCCTATGCCGTAAAGAAATTCGTCCCCATGGGGGCATATGAACGGCAAGACTGGGAAGGAGTCCCGCTCAAGGAGCCCATATATGGGCTTTATCTGAAAAAGTATTATGCCTAGTATTACATTGGGCATGTACTTTGTAATTTTATGTATTCATAAGTTTTGCTTCTTGTTTTGGTGTGATTGGATTGTTTTGATATTTATTGGAGTACTTGTCTCATGCATTCTCCTCGCAATGCAGATGTCGTCGTTACCTTTAGCATATGTAGGATATGCGGATGGTGCCAGCCGTCACACACGGCACATTGCATCAGCTGCTTGGGTCATCTACACACCCGAGTCGAAACTATTTTGCTCTGGGGGGGTCTTTCTTGATACCAACACCAACAATATTGCCGAGTACATGTCCTTAACTTCACTTCTCATAGAAGCGTCATTAAGGAGCATCTCCAATCTAGTGGTTAGGTTAGAATCCCTGCTAGTCGTTATGCAATTGACAAACCATTATCAAATTCTCAATCCAACCTTGTTGCATCATTATCTAAGGGTACGACTCCTGGAATGTCGATTTGAAATAATCACATATGAACATATTCTTCAAGAATTGAATACGGTTGCTGATTCATTAGTTAACTATGTATTAGATTGGAATTTGTCTCATTCTTTATAGAAGCATGCATGAAAAGTAAAAATTTACTGAGTTAAAATTTTACAAAAACATTTAAAAAACATTTACATGATCAAAAAACCAAAATGTCTGTATATATATATATATATATATATATATATATATATATATATATATATATATATATATATATATATATATATATATATATATATATATATATATATCGAAATCCAGTCTTTTACATCAAAATATTCCAAAACTTAGATGTTTTAAGTACAAAATGGCTACTAAGCCCAACTACAAACACCCATTTGGCTACGCCAAAACACCTGCTAAAAAGAGCCTATTGCTCCTGAAATGCTAAAACTACTCTAGCTACCCTTCGAAGAGGAATAAGAAACTGCTCAGGTACACCAACTATGTGCCTCTACATATGAATGGGAATCTCCCTCATAGGAAAGGGGAGGGCACCCATGGTCAAACCCTCCAAGATCCTCAAAACCTCATGGATACTATATGCATCACCCCCTCCAGCAAGTAGTTGGCCTCCTCGTCGCATATGGCGGGGTTCGCCTGCAGGTCGTAATGGCACCACATCTGTGTTAAGCATAAAGTTTCATGTCAGTACTTATTTCACCTATAAAAACATTACATAAACATTCAAAAGCTAAAAAATACTTAAAATACTGTAAAAAATTATTCTCACCTTGAGGACCCCAGTTGGTCCCAGGCGGTAGCATCAAGTCGGGGTCACCGGTAAAGTCCATGCCCTCATAAGCATAGTCATCAATAATCAAAATTTGGCCACGAAGCCACTAGAAGAAATCTTCATCGAAGAAATGCCAGATTGGTCCTCCTCCTGTCTGAGGATCGAGTGATGACCAGGGACCCTGCCTTGGCTCCCTCAGATCAAGGGGACCTAAGCTCATCCTTGGGTGCATAATAGTTATGCTCTTAAGGAAGAATGAGACTATGATAGTACCATACCCAAAACTGTGTTGCGTATGAGTCTTGCATGCTGTTAATTCTACTTTCAACTGGCAAAGCACTGCTTCACACCAGTTGGACATCTGTGGTTGGACACAGTCAAATGCAAGAAATAGTTGGCCCTTTGTCACAATGTGGGGACTCTTTAACCCCGCCAACCGCACAATCAACCATAAAACTACCCTCATAGACCTGGACCTTATCCTCTCTATGGGGACTCTGTTGCTAATTAGTCCACTCTTAAGGATGTAGTAGGATGCACTAGCTCTGAGGTAGATCGTGGAGCTAGCCTACCACCAGTGAGGTTTTCTTGTGTCCCATGGCACGAAAAACTAGTAAAATAATATATGTCATCATGGTCAACAGTGAGCTCTTGATCTCCAATCCTGAACACTTGCTCGTGTTCATCTGAGTGCTAGATAATCCATCTCAATAAATCCTCCTGCCCTTTCATCAGCTCCAGCTTTGCATACTTTAGTAAACCACAGCGGCACAATGCAAGTATGCATGCTGGATCATTTTGCATCAGCAATTCTTAGCTATCATGGGCCCGTTCTCTCCATAGGTGAGTCATTTCAGCCTGAAACCTGCATAAAATAACCCTAAAAACAGTCAAAATGGGGCAAAAACACTTCAGGAATCCATGCATGAGGGTTTTAACTACGCCCTTCATCTCTAACGTTACCCCCAGTACTACACAAGGAGGATTAACGCCCTCCAGTGGCTCATACAGAGCGTTTGACGCTCCCTACAGGCCATCTAGAGGGCGTTAGTACGCAAACAGGGTTTTAGGGCACCTCAGATCTAAACAATTCCACCCATAAAACTATCAAGAAAGGTTAAGCAATGTATAGAGCAAGGTTTTATCCTTCACCTGGGACTAACGACACGTTGAATGGTTGCCCGGATCTCCTGCAATGGTCCGCGGAAAATCTGCTCCTCTTTAGCTCCAAAATTCTCTCACAAATCTCAAAATAGTGAAAATGATGCATGTGAAAGCTCAAAGCATTTCCTTATATTTATTTTTATTAAAGAGGAAGTAGTCCATTCTCCATGATTTTTTATCATGCATGAACCCATATGATAGGAATTGCTTCCTTTTTATATTTTTTACCGCTTTTGATGAAAGTACCTTCAGGAATGAAAAGTAGTAAAAGCTGCATGCAATTCTCAATAGAGCAATTTTTGGGATATTTTATTGCTCTTTAAAAAATAGAAACATCTCCGAGTTTTCATCAATGGGCTCATTAAACATATGCGACAATGGACTGAGCAACTCTTTTTCGATCTTTTTCTAGCTCATTAAACTGAAAAAGACCATTAGAGAATTCTTTTTTAGACACTTTTTCTCACTCATTATACTGAAACAAATCCTATGTTTTGTCCTTAGGCTCATTAAACGTTTATAAATATGACCCGAGCATTCTTTTAGGTACTTTTCTCGCTTGTTAAACTGAAAAAAGGCCTTTTTTTGTCACCGGGTTCGTTAAAAATATACGGCAGCAGCAAGAGCACTTTCTTTTTTGGGACCATTTCTCGCTCTTAAATCAAAAAATCCCTGAGTTTTTCCCCTCCTTCGGGCTCGTTAAATCTACGAAGAAGGAATGAGCAATTCTTTTACCTCTTTTTCTCACTCACTAAACTGAAAAAGATACCCTGAGTTTTCTTCATTTGACTCATAAAAAATTGATGAAGGTATTGAGTGTGTCGTTGTGTGACTCATTAAAAATTCACGATGAAAAATGAGTTTAGTCTGTCGCCTCGTACTTGTAACAAAATGAGGTCGACATCTATTAAAAATAGGTTTCTATTTATCCGGATTCAATATATTAACTAACGGAAAAGTAACTAATCAGGGTATACTATTAACCTTTTGTCGCACCCAGTTAACAACTATGACAAAGGGACCACCATGGAGTTGCTCTTTACGATATTTTTAGACTCTCTAAATATGAAAAGACCACTGAGTTTTCTAGTCTGGACTCTTTAAATTACACAGACAATATATAGAGTCACTCTTTTTACGATACTTTTCAGACTCTTAAAACATGAAAAAATCGACAAGTTTTCCTGTTTGGACTCATTAAACTAATAATATAGGGAAGAGATTCATTCTTTTTGCAGTCCTTTTCAGACTCTTTAATTATGAAAATATTGATGAGTTTACCCGTCTGAACTCATTAAATTAATCAGACAGGGAAAGTGGAAAATACAATTGTATTTCGTATTAGAAAGCGTGGTTTGGTAGCAGTCATTCACTTGAACATGGCACTCCCTCAGATAGACATTCCTTTTGATGGCCTCTCAATATGAACGCTACCATCCTATGAGTTTAGCCTATAAACCCTTATGATTGCATCTCCGTATCCTAACACTCTTTGGTGTTCATGAGTCTAGTGTTGTCTGGTTAAAACCATTGTCGTGCCTTCTATTGTTCAAGGGTTAACCATGTGTTTCCTCCATCAACCCATCAAACATATTCTTTCATCATGCCCTCTGTTGTTTATACCCAAATGCTCAAAATATTCCTCAAAAAACAAAATCATTCTTGTCCCGTTTCATTTCGACCGATGTATGACACATTATTGCCTACCTTTCGATAGGTTTCTTCCTATTGACTTCAACACTCTATCTAGGAAGATAACCCAGAAACACATTTCAGTGCCTTGGTACTTAGTGGCAGGTTGTCTTGTGTTTGATCAGGGGTTCTCATTATTGGCTCCTGGTTAAGTGATTCTACAGGTGTTCGATGACAAAGACATATTTCACGCTCATTAGATTGCACTGTGCATCTTGGAGACCATCACCATTATCGGTGGCCTTCCTTGCATCTGTTAATGGTCTCCATTATTGACTGGTAATCATATGATTTCATGCGTGTTCGACATCAACGCATATTTTCACATGTATCGATCTATGTTGTTCGGTGAAGCAGAAATCAAGACCCTGGGTAGAGGCTTGCATCATTCAACCTTGTTTCCTCTCCCAAGCTGCGGATATTTTTTTTGGAGATAGCTTATCAGGATGATCCTATTATGACAATGGATATGTCTTGTGCTTATCGGTGACCAGTATCGTCATATCTCTTTGGAGAAAATCACTCTGACATAGCTACTGAGCATGGGAGTACCCGACTCAAGACATGATTTTAGCAGTTTTATATATATGTGTTGTATCAGGTTTCCCTTACTGCCCGAAGGTTCAATCCTATCTCTATTTTTGAAAAAAAATTATAGTTAAAGTAAAGTATTTCAACCATCTTCGTAGCCTTTGATCTCATACTATAGGGGTCATATGTTATACAACAAATTGACCTCCTCATCAACTCAGAGGGGAAAGACATGATGATGATTGAAGCAAAGACCACAATTACAAGCCTTGATTCCACACTAACATTAGTTGCACACTGAAAACCTACTTTATAAAGCTTGTTACCAAGCCTAAGGGTGCGTTAGTGACCCTGCTAACTCAAGTTGTTAGGCAGGGGACAACGTTAGTGAAACTAGATGCACTTCCAAGGGTCAAAGGAACGAATTGACTCACAAATATCTAGATATTTGTTCCTAAAATTACCCAAGAAAGGTAAGAAAACATCCAAAATTGACCTATTTGTAGAAATTATAATCTGAGCAAAGGAGGAAAATGGGAAAGAGATGAAAAGCAGGGCAAATTCATTACTTTTAACCTAGTGAACTCTATGAGGAACTTGGAAACCCTAACTCGATTGCTACATAAGCAATGTGAGGGTCATTGTGAAAGGAGTCAGAGCATTTGAAATGATAGCCTACTTAGCTATTGAGAACTGTCTCATATCTTAAGAAGTTCGCAAGAAGGGAGAGAGAGAGAGAGAAGCTGAAGGGGCAAAGGAAGACTGATACAATAGATGGTTGTAATCACTCTTCCATTATTAATACAGAACTGCAGTTGTGCTGTCTACTCTATGGTGTCGATACTATCATTCATTAAGTTGTTTATTCGATACTTGTTTGCATGAGTCGCTTAGTTGTATGCAATTGTATGCTCATTATGTATTCATATATTAGTTTTCAAGGTTGTATGCGGTGATTGCGCTTGCCTCTTCTTTGTGTAGGAATTGATCTGGAGCCAGCTTAGGGGACTTCTAACTAGCTGCATATGCACTCTCCAGCAAATCTACACGGAGGCTCGAGGTAATCCACTTTCTATACTTTGTTAGTTGATAATTGTTTATGAATATGTGTATAACTTCATAACATCTACAGATAATCTTACAGTCTGTCGAAGGTCCTAGGAAGACTTTTGAGGGTGTTTTGATTCTCCATACACTGTGCATTTTACCCCATAGTAGAGAAGTAGGGCCAGCCACGCAGAGATCAATTGAGGGGTTGTTTTGGGTTTCTCTTACTATGTCTTCTAATGGTGATACACTAGGAAATGGATTCCGAATCAAATTTTCAATCATATCATCCTCATCTTTCAGTTTTCCTCCCATGGCGATTTCCAATGCATAAAGTGGCATAGAATAAACTTTATCCTCATCCTTCTCCTCCAACCAAATAGGTAGATCATGTTCTAGCAAGGGTTGGGCAAGAGGACATAGGGTTAACTGCTTGGACATATGGCCGTTCTTTATGGTCATGTTCCCAGCTCGGTCGTTGATGTAGGCATAAGCTGTAGCCAACCAGGGTATTCCCAAAATCAGAGGATACCCAATGAGGTTTTCCTTTGGCTGGAGAACTAAGAAATCAGTAGGGTACTCCCAAGAATCAACAGAGACCATCACATCTTCCACAATCCCCTCCGGGGTCATGGTGGAGTAGTCTGCTAGCTACAGCACTGTCGTGGTCTTCCTCAAGGAGCCCTGGAGGTTAAGTTTGAGCATTGTGTCCTTTGTCATCACATTAAAGGTAGCTCCCATATCAATCAAGGTACGTGGGACCATTGTGCCATTGATGTGGACATCAACTACTGGGCTTCTAGGGTCTAGATATTTTGGATAGATAATTTGCCCCAACATCAGGTCGAACAGTTTTTCTATGACATTGATGGTTGGGGTATCTCACTTGCGCCTTCCCAGATGCCTAAAGCACTTCTCTTTGATCAACCTATTGTAGATAGGCACATCTTTTATGGCTTGGAGAAGTGGCATCTTCACACATAAATGTTTCAATTCTCCCAGGAGTTTAGTCTCTTCTGGGGTAGGCTGGGTTATCATGGATAGTCTCTCAGGAAAGGGAGGATTTGTTTTAGGTTCACTTTCCTCTTTATCTTCCTCAACCTCCCAGGGTGGAGGCTGGTTATTTGGGATAACTTTCCCAGATTGCAAGTTGATTTCTTGAATCTCCACAGCATAAGTTGGTCATGATGGTTCCCCACTATACACTTACTGAGCCTATCTATTGTTCAGGTTTAGATTTCGTTGGGTAGGTATTTGGGGTTGCGTTGGTGGAGCATAGGGTAACGGTTGTGGTTGGGCAGGTGGTGGAGGCAGAAGAGTGGGAGGAGAGTTGTATTGGGGCCTCCACCCATGATGAGATGCATTCCACTAAGGTTGCGGCTGAGTATAGGGTTGAAATGAATGAGTGGATGGTTGGGCATGCTATTGAGATGTGAAGGACAAAGGAGGGGGCGTGGACCAGGAAGGATGAGCAGGGGTGCCCCAAAAAGGTGTGACTTGGTTGGGGTGGTAGTATGCCTAAGATGTCCCTTGCATCTCCTGCTAGTATGGTCTAGGTCCATGCGGCCTCCTTTGGTTTATGTAATAGATCTGTTTAGTGACTCCTTCAGCCCCTTGGTATATAGCTTTAAGACTGGGCAAGGAAGGGCACTTATCTATAGAATGATTCTCTTCATAGACTAAATAGACCTTTATAGAGTTCAATGGGCATTCATTCTTAGGATACCTCATAGTGCATCTAGGACAAAAAATGGCCAAAGCCCTCTTTGTTTCCTCTTGTTTTATTTTGATATGTAAGGTATCCATTTGTATGGCAAGAGTCTGTAGCATCTCACTCTTGAAGTCTTACAACATGCTTCCAATTTCTCCTTTAATGGATGAATTGGAAGAAGAGGTACTGCCTATGGGTTGACCCCCTTACCTTTCTTTCCTGCTACTCTAGAATGGTTTCTAAAAGCAGTCTTTATGTCCTCATAGGATAGTTGGTAAATATCTCCCTCGAATAGTAAATGGAGGGTGTCTAAAAGGTCTTCCTGGATTCCCCTGAGCAGGACCAACTTCAGAGACTTAGGGTCAAGTGTACACCCCACCCTTTTGTAATTGAGATGGAACCTCTCTTCGTAGTCTTCCAGGGACTCATCACTTCCCATGGTCATTCAAAAGATTTCTTCTTTAGTATATTTTGACCTACAATAGTCTCGATAATTGTTGTTAAAGGCTTGTTGCATCTGAGCCCAAGTTGTGACACTATTGCCAGGTAATCCCATGAATCAGCACAATACTATGTCTTTGAGAGTAGAAGGGAACAATTTCAACTTTTTCTTGTCTTCTGCATAGTCATAAGTTTGACAGATGACAGCAAACTCAAACAAGAAGGTGTCAGGATCTTCTGTAGTCAGGCCATGGAAGTGAGGTAGGGCTAAAGGACTTATATTTTTCATTTTGGTGTCCCCATTGGTCTCTTGAATGGGAAAGGTACCCTCTATTCTTTCTACATTTCCCCTAGAATTTCTATTTTCAACCATTGGCTCCAGAGAAATGTTTTCTTATTCTTCTTCCCCTATAGGTTCTTTAAATATGTCTCATTGTTCACCTAAGGGTTCTTCTTGATCGCAACCACTGAAGAAGAGAGAAGGTTGGCTGTCTGAAGCAGTGGGGGTATTGGGAAAATTTTTTCCTAAGTTATCTCTATTCCTACAAGGCATGAAAGGAAATATTTTTGGTTGGTTTTTTTTCTTCTTTTCCCCACACTGATAGTACCTACAGAAGATGAAATGGATAAAACAAATTGCAACTAGCTGAAATGAACTTGCTTAATGGAAATTTGCATAATTGAAAAGGAAAGCAAGGAAATGCAAAACTAAAATAAAGGAAATGACTAGTCTACTTTTTCTAAAATGAAATTTGAAAAATTGAAAATGAAAGCAAGGAAATGAAGAACTGAAAGAAAAGAAATGACTAGTCTACTTTTGCTGAAATAAACTATTAGCAGAATGTTGCAATAGAAAATAGAGGAAAGCAGTAATCACAAAATACTCTGACGCTTCGTTGGAAACAGCATCAAAAAGTGGTGAGTGCCAGTATTGCAGCAAGAATGCTGCAACTCCTGGGCTACCAACTTTACTTTTATCAACCGAGTTGTTTGTAACAAACTTGGAAGCATCGGTGTTGTATGCACAAGTACTAGTTCTTACTACAGGTTGTCACTTGGTCAGTTGGTGCAACATCACTAGGAGGTCAAGCCAATTTCTATAGATCTCAAAAGAAGCTCTATGTGTGATTAAAGAAATAAATATTACTCTACAGAAGCTATTCTAATTGTAGAAAGGAAAAAGACTGGAATGTAAAGCAAGACCTAGTAAACCCTAATTAACAAGCTAATTCTACTTTTGCCAAAGACACTATGAAAACCATGAAAACAATTCCATTACCTACTCAAGAAAGAAAAAAACATCTAACCATGCTATTTCTGGAAGTAAATAAGAAAAAAACATATTTTTGGATTTTTGTGTTTTTATGTGAATTTGACATGTATCTAATTTATTGTGTGTGAGTGTGGCAGTGAACATGTGGCATTAAAGGGTGGTTTTGGAGCTTGGGAGGATGTAAGATAGTGTGGATTGGTCCTAATATGTCTTAGGTGGCCTTTGAGAGGCTTTTACCACACTCGGCCTTCAAAATAAAGCCTACAGGAAAAACTACAGGAGGACACCGGGAAACTACAACAGGCCTATACGAGGAGTCCAAGAGAAATTTCCACTATTTTTAGGGTGTGAAAGTGGGTGGAAAAGGTGGATAAGGGTTGGAGTGAGGTGTTAGGGCACCTAAGGTCTACCATGAACCACTAGGAGAGAGAAAGATGAATGTGTTTGCTCAAGGAGAGAGAAAGAAGTTTTATGAAAAATGCAGGAAACTAGGGCAGAACTGAGGTGAGGTTTGGGAGACCTGTAGGGCATGGATCAGATGGGGGATGTGATTGACAATAATTTTTCCTACTGCTAGAAGAGATCTGCTGCATAGAAATTGATAGTCAACCAAGAGGATCAAGCAAGCAATGAAATGAGTGCATCTAGAAAAACAGAGTTTTGCATTAAAATAGTCTAGACTATGATCTATGAAAGGAAATACTAAGAAATGTTGCAAGAAAAGAAAGAATGAAAGAGTACTATTGTAAATTAGGAAAAGAAGATCTACAACAAAGCAAAACTATACTATTAACCTACTAAAAGGCTGCAAACACTAGAAGTCCTACGAAGGAGGAAATTCTGTTTTTTTGGGACAGCAAGGGATTCTTTGCCTCAAATCATGGTCCGAGAGGGAGGAAAAGAGGCTGAGGCACTATTTCTAGCCTTTTGAATCCTTTCTGATCATTGCTCAACCTGCTATAGAAAGCACAAATGAAAGAAAACTACTAAATCATCAAAAGCAACCTATTCTTAACCATAAAAGAAATACATCTAACAACAAATTATTCTACAAACTAAAGTAAGCATACAAATACAAGTAAAGAGAAGCTTGGCTACTTGGATTGGGCCCTAACCCAAGAGCTTCAGCCCTTTGAGGTAACTCAGTGCTAGCTCAAAAAGAATTCCATCTTCATTATAAAAGAAAAAGAAAGTTTACATGAAACTGTCACAAAATAATAAGCTCAAAATTTGAGCAGAGTTTATAGAAGCAAAAATCCAACCCTAGTGAGGTCCTAGGCCTCTCTACTTATACGTCTGAGGCTACCAACAACTTCCTTAAAATCAAGACGTCTTGGCTCCCAAAACTCGAGATAACTATTAGTCATCCTCCACTTGCTCGACTGCCTTCTAGTGCATGATTCGGCTGCTTGTACTCCGAGATGAATGAAGGGGAATTCAAAGTGAGGAGTAATAAATGAGGGGGATTCCCTCCTATAAGTCCTCTCCTCTATCTACTTCGAGTTATTTCTGCCATTTGACCACTAGATCCTTGACTTTGACCTCGAAATCCATCAATAATATGCATTAAATACATGTTAGACCACATGGCATCATAACTAACTCAACTCACTCTATAATCATTAATATAATTAGAAAATCATACAATAAGCTAAGTGAATGGTTGGTTTGACTAGGTTAGGAGGTAAAATGAGCCCATATAATTACCCATTTATGAGGCTCATCATGTACAGGAGGAATTCCTTGTCAAAATTGGGGCTAACCAATGTAGGAGCTTCTATGATGGCCTCCTTAATTCGTTGAAACGATCTCTTAGCTTCATCGCTCCGCCTATACACAACGTCTTTCTTCATCATGAGTTGAATGGGATGCACTATTTCTGCAAACCATGAAACAAATTTCCTAATGATATTAATCTTCCTGAGAAAAGATTGCATTACTCTTTTATTTGCAGGAGGTTCTATTCCCATGATGGTCTATATGTTTTCAGGATCAATAATAATTCCTTCCTTGGGAGAGGATATGACCCAGTAGCTTCCCTTCAATAACTGTGAAAATTCTCTTCTTGGGATTCAATTATATTCCGTACCTTCAGCATCTTTCAAAAATTTGTTTCAGGTGATAAATATGATTCCTTTTGCAATAAGAATACACAGTAATGTCGTCCATGTAAACCACTACTGATATGTTAATCAATCCTCGGAAAGCTATGTCCATAGCTCTCCGAAATGTGGTGCCTGCATTAATAAGTCCAAACAGAATTTTACGATATGCGTAGGTGCCCCATTAAGTGTTGAAGGTTGTCTTAAGTTGATCTCCATTCGACACCAACACTTTATTATATCCCGAAAACCCATCCAATAGGGACAGAATTTCAGACCCAAAAATGCATTAAAGAATGTGTTCCATAGAAGGGACATGATAGTTATCCTTCTGCAATGCTCTATTCAAGTTCCTGAAATCGATACATAATCTGATGTGTCCATTTTTTTTCTTACTAGCATGAGATTGGTTATCCAGTGGGTGTGACTGACTGGAAAAATGATTTTAGCGTCCAACGTTTCGTTTAATTCTTTCTTTACCAACGGTTCCAGGCTTGGATGCCTCTTACAAAGCTTTTGTTGGTAGGGCTTAACATCCTTTTCCAAAGGAATTACATGCTGCATGCTGCCAGTATCGAAGGTTTTTAAGTCACCATATGTCCATGCAAAGACATCCTTGTACTCTTTAAACAGCTTAACAAACACAACCTTTTCTTGTGGAGAGCATCCTATGGCCATATTAACATTTTTTGGGTCTTTTTCGGTTCCAAGGTTGACCGATTCATACTTCATGGATGAGCTATGAATTTTGTAGTTAGTCGACTTTTTAAATTTATCATGTACTTCATAAAAGTTCTCCATCTTGACAACTGACTTGGGAATTATATTGGACTGATCATTTTTCTCATCTTCACTCTTATTCATAAGCCTGTCATGCTTTTTTTCATCAATGAGTGCATTTTTGAATGTCTTTTCGCAATGCAGGAACTCAAGGATATGCTCGTCACCTTCGAATACCTACCAATTTTAGATGTTATTAGGGATGGATGGTCTGAAAATCAATTCAACATAATATTTATTTTTGTTTAATCTAAGGTTAGGAAAACGTTTTGAAGCCATACCAGCCATTAGATCGGCATCTTGGTTTTGCCCTCGAGGTATGTATGTTATATTAAAAGAATCAAAACTGTAAATTAAGCCTTATACCTCATGTTGGTATCTTACTAGGTGTGGCGAATTGCAATGTATCTGTTTCCTTACCTGGTCGACAATTATCTGTGAGTCACCAAAAACTTTAGATTTTTCACCTTCATGTCAGTGCCTTTCTTCAGACCCTGCAGCAAGCCTTCATACTCTGCTGTGTTGTTGGTGCACTCGAACTCCATCCAACTAGCCATCAAATGTTGGTTCCCTTGTGGTTCAATGAGAATGCTCCCAGCACCTGCGCCCTCTATGCAGTTAGAGCCATCAAAGTAGAGTGTCCAAAATATAGAATCTAATGCTACATCAATTTAATTGCTTTCAACGAAACTAGTCCTATCATATACTATAATACATGATAGTTCATTAGTTGGACTACAGGGGAGAGCTTCCAACTGTGTGTTTGTTGTAGTTTCTTCAATTGTCTCTGCATGAAATTCTCCAAAATAGGTTTCCATGGCACAAATGTTGAAACTATAATTCCCAAGGATAGAGTTGGTAAACATTACAGGTTCATTGGGATCATTTAATTCTGTCACTACATAATTCATATATCTTTCTCAATAAACTCTCAACATACCACCTTTTCCTCTTTGAGGCAATAAGATATGGGACATATCAGTTGAGAAATATCCATTTAAATTTGCTCATTAGTACCTACTAAGAAGCATTCGATATGCCTCGAGTATGTCGACTACCACTATGTCAATGACTTGTGTGTATTGTGGTTTGGTAGTCATCTGAATCAACACATCTTCAATTCTCCAATTTCTTTTACATTTGTTCTGTCCAATTGCATAATTCAAGTTCCAGTTTTCTCGGGCATTGCATGAAGTCTTTTAGCAACAATGTAAGGCATAACAATGGATGAGGCACTGAAATCTACTAGGCAATTGTGTATGTTCATGTCGAAGATTTCAAATGTGATAAGGAAAGGTGGAGTCATGGATGTTTATTTCCTTCCTATCATCGATGCACTCACATCTTGGTGTGTCTGATTCATTTTTGACAGAGTGACCTCCATGGCTGATGGCGTTTGGGATGGACTGGAGGTACTAACGGTTTGGACACCGAAATTTTGGTTTGACTACTTGGATTGGTGAGAGATTTGAAATTCAGTTCATTCATAGCTTTCAAAAGAAAATCTATCTGCTACGCTAACTTTAACAAATAAAAGTACGCGATATTAGCTCGAGATTTCTTAAGATCATCCATAATTTTGTAATCAATGTTATAAACAAGGTAGGGCAATGTAAAAATACCAGTCTTGCCACTCTTATGTGGGAATTTACCATTTTGAGTTGCCTTCATTACATTTGGTGATGTATTATCCTTCTCTGGATAGCTCACGACTAGAGTACTCTCAGAATTACCACTAGGTTTATTCTTCTCAACAGGAGCCTTAGGAGCAGATGCCTTCAAAGGGTGAACATCTCTCTTTTTCTAGTCTACAGGCTTCATCACATCCGCAAGTGGCCCTTTACTTCGTGTGTGGATTTCATTAGTTTGAATTTCTTCTATACTATCTTCTTCGTCAACATTCCCATTTGCATATAAATCCCACAATACATTGACTTGAGATGCCTTGTCTGTGGGCTCTTCTACTTCGTAATCTTCCTCATCTTCCTGTTCTTGTTCCATATCTGCTATAGGTTCTTCTTTGGTAAGAATCGATCCGATAAGAGCCAGGTCTTCCATATTTAAAATCCCTTCATTAGGTGGAGTAGGCAATGCAGGTTGACCATGACCACCTTCTGTCTTCTTGCGATAGAAAGGTTTGAAGGATTTTTTGTTGTTATTGTTTACTCCATTCCCATTTGTACTCTCTCCAAAATTTCTTTTCATATGGATGACTATGTTCGTCAATTTCTTAATGGTCCAATGCAAACCTTTGACATCTGTGGTGTCCTTTTCTTTGATCTTAGCCACTTTGTTATCACTCCCATTATTCTTCTTTGATGATTGAGAGGCTTTATTTTCTTCGGTCTTATGATGACATGCTGCGAGACTAATCATTTCATTCTCAAATTTTACTGCTTCATCATTGGTACCCTGTAAGGTTTGTGCATTACTCCTCTTGACCCACATCACAGTAGGGACAGGGAGAGTAGTGATGTAGAATTCCATGAGCACCTCATCAGTAGGTATAGCGTTAGCCGGGATTCTGTTGAACAAAGTGTTGAACCAGATGTTAAAATCCTTGAATTTTTGTTTGGTTTCCATTTTTAGACATGATAGTTCTAAAACCAAGGCCAGAGGTGCCTTATCATCGCCAAACTTTTCTAAGAAGGCCCACTGAAAATCATCCCACGAAGTGATTGATCCCATTATGAAGCTAAAGTACCATTTGGATGTTGCACCAATCAAAGTAAAAGGTAATAAGCGACATACCACATCCTCATCGGCTACCCCTAACAAGCACATGACTAGGAAGAAGAGTGAATATGGTTATCAGCTATGTCTCCCTGCTCAGGGTCAAATTTGGGTAATACTCTTTCTGTGTTCTTGGGTAAGGCATGCTGCTGCCCAGGTACTACTACAACATCCTGTGCAAGCCAGGGAGGAAGTCCTCCCAAAGGGGGTGTGAGTTGATTCCCACCTGGAGGAGGTAGTGGAGGTTGATTCCCGCCTGGAGGAGGAACCTTCGCCATATTATGGTTGGGGAGGTTCTGGTTGAAGGTTTCCCTCGGGTGTTCATTGTTAGGATTTCCCAAATCGAGCCAAGGATTACCGTTAGAGAGGGGATCCTGATGAATTTCTTCCCAAGGAGTGTCGATACTTTGCAAGGACTCTAGCACAATATCTTCAAGAGAAGGGGCTACAAATGTCTCGTCATTTATGGGACAGATCCTTGGCTTTCTTTTAGTTGTCAGAGGTAAAGAATGAAATATGGGGAGCGGAGATAGGGAATGAGCATAAGCACGAATAAGTACTCTGATTGGTTGTTCCTAAGTGACATGATACTTCCACAGTCTCTCTTCCTTTGGTGACCCAAACACACAACTTAGTGGGACCTCTACTTCTTCGAAATGAGGCTCTTCCAAATGGGTAGAAATATCTTTTCGACCTTTACGATCCATACATCAATCTTTTCGAATCCATGCGCGACATTTATAGATGAAATCCTGAAAGCTGTGGATGGCGGTTCAGGCCCTCCTTCTAGCGCCAATTTGTTGTCACGTCGAATGTTCGTTGTGCCAACAAAGGGAACCAACCTGACCACAAACCCCAATTAGATCCGCTTTCATTTGGAGTGGCTAGTTCCAACGGGTTTTAAAGGATCTCATAAACTGTTATAGGTGTTGAAAGTCTGGTTCTTTGAGGAAGAGTTCAATTAAATGAAAAAAAGAAACAACTAACATATATGCACTAAGCTCTACCTATACCGATTCTACCTACTTGTGTTAATCTTAACTATTCTAACCTATCCTGTAGGAGCATAATCAAAAGAGATTAAACATCATATATGGATTCCAGGTCCAAATGAATCAATTACTAGGTTCACCGATGAACAAGGTTTTATTTAAGCTTAATTGCAATCTAATTACTCGTAAAGGGAATACACATTCCTTTTCCTACAAATCAAACTTGCAACTGATGTTTAATATGGTTTCGAATAAGAGACTGCTCATGAGTTAACCATGATAACGAATTATATTCGGATAACCAAGACTAGTCATAAACTGTATGTCATTACTGTGCATAAAAACAAAACATATATCTCCTCATGCCCTCGACAATACTCTCATTCTTAACATAAAAACTGAAACTGTGAAAGGCCTCTTCTTGATTGTAATAGTCTTCTTTATTAGCACAATAAAATCGACCCCTGTTCTGCCAAAAAAAGTCCCTTTTCTTCTATCCAGAGGTGATACTTATGGAGAAAGATATTTAACCATCATTTTCTCCCGACCTTCATCCTTCCCTCTTCCTTTTCATATTCAAATTAAAATATACAAAATGTAACAGTTAATGAAACAACAAACACGTTGAAGTCATTCCTACTGGAGCATTCTATTTCCTAAAGAAAAATGAACGAATGTCGGTAGAAAAAAAAATGACTGCATGTCATCCCTTTGCACATGTATTAATAGAATGTTATTCCTTTTTATTCCCTCAAGGAAAATGCAGAAAATGCGCTCATTTTTTAACATCTGGCTTGATTTATGGTGTATTTGGAGGTAATAATAACTTTATGGATCTGCGCTATCAGGAGTACCTTTACTTAGAATAGAGCGTGCCTCCATTATACAATGTGGTGGTTCCATATCCGTTTCTTGTAGAGTATGTCTTTGCAACACCGACTTTGACGATGCAAAGGTGTCATCTAGAGTCACCAAAGCAACAAAAGAACCCTTATACCAACATTTGTTCTACTTCCAGTCTTCTCAGAATTTTAGGACGTCCTACCCCATTCTGTCCCAAAACCACGACACATGACAACAAAATCTAGCTGGTAGAGGTATCATGTGGACTAGGTGTACTATTCGTGCTATGATCATTTAAAGGCTATGTTGCTTTCTTGAATTTCATTACCAGCTTCTGATCCCTTTGCATCTCAAAGAATTCTTTAGAGTTTAGCTATATGTTGTCCATGCGTATTTACCTCTCTATGACTGTGATTACATTTTTCAAATCAACCAAGCATTCAGGCCAACAATCAAAAATGAATTCGTACTCATTCAGATTTTCTTCAATGTGTTCATTCGTTTCTTCAACAGATCACAAGGTAGAGTGCTATGCAGTTGTTTCCATCCATCGAGCCTTATCAAACTTGCATAGATCCAACAAACGAAGGCATTTTTCTAGGATCCACATAACACTGTACATATGAAACAAATCTCTGAGCTCATACGTCCTTTTCTTGGACAAGTATTTTAGGATGTAAGATCCTTTTGCAAGTCAACAGTTGCAATTGAAAGCTCTGTTACAAGAGTGGAAGGGCTGGAGGGAGGATAAGCAATAAGAAATCACCGTAGTCTGTTGCATCACTCCACACTGTGTATGCCTTCCCTGTTGCTTGTCATAAATTCCTCTATGTCGGCTAGGCCTTGCTGGCATCTTTTCCCTGCAGCCATTCCAGATGTTGATGCATCAGCTCGTTGACCTAACTTTTCTTCTCTTGTTCCTCGCCTGTAGAAATAATTAACATTAGCTATGATTATGAGAGATATGATAGAAACTCCCAAAAACAAACCTTTCCTTCATGAAAACTTTCATAAAGAGACAGACTCTCTAACTCAGAGCTCTGTGAGTCCTTCAGGCTCTAAGTCTCAAGAGGGTGCGGTGATCTTTATTTGGTCATATCACAATGATGGCTCTAAACTTTCTAGGCGATGGTGAACTGGTGATTAAAGAAAAATGGATAGCCATGCAATGAAATGGTTAATTTTGGCACAATGGGGATGCATCTCTTTCGAATTTTGTTTTCACTTATTCAGATTTGGTACTGTGAACGGAGAACCCTTAACGAATTTCCCGAAAATCTATAGTTTAGGAATCAGGGGAGGCATCAGAGGAAGCGATCACATGATGATCTCAGAGTCCTACTATATTAGGCGAGGTTTCAATGCCAAACATGATTGAACCTTCAAGAACATTTACGTTGATTCCACGAATTATAGAATCAAGCATTTCGTGACACTCTTCGGGCATGTAGAGTCACAATTTCCATTTTAATCTCAAAACGCATTACAACCATAATTATTAAACCATTGAACCATTCAACTTTGAAGACATAATTCCATTTGACAACTCCAGTTATCATTCAGAGAAACGAAAGATCAAACTTCTTAGGAGACCCATTCAAATTTTCCCCTAGAGCAGGTTTAGTAGGGTGGTGGTTGTGGCCATAACACTAATATACAAAAAACTCAAGGAACCAAATTGTCAATTGCAGGTTCTTCGAAGAAATCATAAACAATGATCTACTCAACAAGAAATCCTAGGCTATGCAATTACCAAAAGATAAATCTATTTTTGGGGTTGCGAGAGTGGGGCCCTCAAACCATGATCCCATGAGGGAGATGAGGAATAGGCCAATGTCACAATCTTTTATGAACTATTTTATTTGACTATTGTAACATCGATCTACTTCTCCAACTAATGGAAGCAAAACTAACCAATCATTCAAAGACTTGTAAATTAAACAAAGTAGAGATAACTTCACCAGATAATATATGATTCTAATATAAGAATACATGTACAAAAAGAGGAAACTCTATTGCTAGGGTTGGGCCCTAACCCAAGAGCTTCATCCCTCTGAGTCTATCTCAATGCTGAGTCAAAGAAAACATTTTCATTATCATGAAAATGTCAAAAATAACATGAGAATAAGATTCACAATATCTTAGCTCAAAATTGCCTCTTGGCTACAATAAAAAGTCGAATCCTAATGAGTCCATAGGCCTACTTATTTATACAACTGAAGCTACCAACATCTTCCTAAAAATTATGGAGGCTTGGCTCCCAAACTCGAGATTGACCTGTCTTCAACTATCACTAGCTTGGCTACCAATGAACTCGGTTGGCTTAGCTGCTTGTAACTCCGCAGTTGATGAGATCAGGTGGAGGAATCTTCGAGTGATTGAGGAGTTAAGGAGGGATACCAAATCTCCTAAAACCACTCTTTATATTTTACTTCAATTTCATGCACTTAAATTAGCCCAAACTTACTCTAAATCCTACATTTAATGCACATTAGGCCACATGACATAACAACTCACCTTTACCCTTCTCACTAAGAAAAATATAATAAAATATCTAAAGAAATGTGAGAAAAGTTGCTTTTAATAAGCTAGAGACTAGAATGAAGGCCCATATAATTTACCTATTGATGAGCCTCATCATTCTCTTCATCCCCTTTCTCCACCAGATACACTACCTCAGTTGTTGGTTCTTATAGAGTAGCAACCAATTATATTTCCATTTTCTCTATTTCAGCTACTGATTATTGTGTAATGCAATGTCATAAACAAGTTATTATGGAATAGGGGAATATTTTTATCCATCCCACTCTAACTCAACTATTTTTTCTTTTGTACGAAAATCTTCAGTAGGTTTTTTATGAAACCAACTCAAAAAAAGATAGAAAAGATAGATCAATGACTTCAAACTCATCCTCTTCGAGGGGGAAACCTCCTTTACATTACACGAATAAACAATTCTTGGATGATACAAATGACAAGACATCATTTCTACATATAGGAGTCTAAGGGGTCCTAATACAATCAGAGCCTACATAACAATAATATTGTAGGGGCACAACAAAAACAATAGTGGGATTCTATGGGGCACAATAATAACAATATGGGGACTACATGGGCACAACAATATAATAAGGGGGTTGCACTAATAACAATAAGGGGTTACACTAGTATTATAGGGACATAACATGCCCCTCTCCTTCAAAAAGTATTGTCCTCATTGTTTGAGTAACTTTGGATGCTTCTGTATAAAATTCTCATCCTCCCATGTGGAATCGTCAGTGGGTACATTCTTCCACTTGATTAGATACTCTGAAATTGATCAATTTCGTATCTGTCAAGTTCTTGTTTCCGTGACTGCTTCAGATTCCAATATGATTTTTCGTTCCTCGTCAAACTCTAACAATATTGTGTGAACTGGGATCTTATCACCTATAACCTTCTTTAAGCATGAAACATGGAAAAATGGGGGTACTCTGTAAGATGCAGGAAGCTCCAATTTGTATTCCAGAGTACCAATATTTTGCAGCAACTTGTAAGGACCATAATACTTTGGTGATAATTTATTATCCTTCTTAGCTTGCCTGAGGGAAATTTGTTTACATGGTTGTATTTGTAAAAATACCCAGTCGCTTATATCAAAACTTTTTCACTGCGATGTTGATCTGCCTATTGTTTCATTTGTTTTTGCGCAAAAGTGAGGTTATCCTTTTTCTTCTTGATATTTCCTTCTATCTTGAGTGTTGGAGTGGTAATTCCTGCCAATTCATTACAAGATATGGTCAAATTCATTTCTTATTTATCTGGGGTTGGTTCCTAGTGTATATACTATTCTTTTGACGTTTCTTGAATCCTTTTCTTCCTCCTCTTCACAACCAATGTAAACTAATTTCCTCTTAGCACAGTTATGACCTTTACAGTATTTTCTATCGCAACTGTAACAAAGGTCATTTTCTTCTTTTTATTCCAATTTTTGTGGTGTCAACCTTATAGGTTGTGGAAGGCTAGGAGTAACAACACTTCCACCTTTATAATTGTGAGTGGTAGGATTCCTTGTTTCCATAATTGTGCTTTCAATTTTTCTTGCCAACCTAAATTCCTTCTCCAATGAATCAGGTTCCTAAAGATGAACCTCATGTTGAATGTTATCCTTTAAAGTCCCTATTAAGACATCAATCCTCTACTTCTCTGGAATATCATTTACCCTTATATTTAATTTTTGTAAGTCCTCAATGTGCTCTGCCATTGAACCCTTCTGTTTGAGATTTATTAATTTCCTAAAGAAGGTGTTGCGCTTTGTATCCTCAAAAAGTGTTATCATTTACTCTATGAAAATTGACCATGTGACAAGTGGTTTACAAGAACAAAGGCCTTTACATCATAAAAATTGACTCGGTTCTAAATATAAATATGCAATACGTACCATTTGTAATAGTTTCACATCATGTAGATCGAAATATTTCTCCAACTGTAGTATCCTTGTTATGGGATCCTTGCCATCAAACTTCCTCATATCAATATTTGGAATATGGTGGATCCTCAATCCAATGTTAGATTCTATGTAATCATTACTAACATTTATTTTTTTCTCATCATGAGTTTCCTCTACTACATTTTCGTCATTGGGAGGCCTTTCTTTTAGCAGCTTTGTCCCACCCTCCTTCAAACCTTCCATGTATTTATTCAACTCTTCCATGCCTTTCTTCAACTATGCTTTCATACCATCGATATTAGCTTCCATGGAACATATAATTTTTTTTATCTTAGCTTCGATCGCATTCTTCAAATCATCTATCCAAAATTTCTTACTAGGTGTTTCTATTTTGTTGATTCGAGTCATTATTTTTCTTGATTTTAGGAGCTCGATATTTAAACAAATATAAATATGCAATTTTAGATCTTCAAGTTCTGAAATTTTGTCCTATGGTAGCCGTCTGAGTGCTCTTTCTAACCCCACCAATTTGATCAATATTGAATTCATTAATAAAGAGTTATGTTAAATCTCATACAATGACCTGATTATAAACCGATTCAGTAAAGCGAAATTGTACAACGTACCATGTGTCACTGTTTTGACCTTCGGACCTACACAAAATACACAAAATATTATAATCCGTCTTATTTCTATAAATTCTTATGAAACTTCAATTTGATGCTCAAAGAGAAAGTTATGATGATGTTTCCAAGGTCACCTGTTTGGAATGTAATTTGGGAGTCTGCAAAAACCATAAATGTCTTGGACCATATCTCTGAAAATATAGAAAACGAAGACCCAAAATTTGGGTTTCAGCTTCACCAAGATGTCGGCTCAAATGGGTTTTAATGTCAAATCTTGAACCATCATAGAAAAACAATTCTAGTGATAATTCCACGATGACCTGTTTGAGACGGAATTCTAGAGCTTGCAAAAACCCTAACTGCCTCAAATCATATCTCTGAAAATATAGGGAACAAGATTTGAAATTTGGACCCGAGGTTCAAAACGATTTTAGCTCAAATGGGTTTTTTCTTTAGCTTCTGAAACATCGTAGAACAACCATTATAGCGAAAATTCCATGATGACCTATTTGGAGCACTGAAACCCTAGAATCCAAAGCTTTGATACCAAATGTTATAAAACTAGCTCACAAAAAGATAAAAAAGATAGATCAATGAATTTAAAATCAGCCTCTTCCAGGGAGAAACCACCTTTACATTACACAGGTGAAAAATTATTGGATGATACAAATGACAAGACCTCCTTTCTATATATAGGAGTCTGAGGGGCCCCAATACAATCAAAGCCTACATAACAATAATATTGTAGGGACACAACAATAACAATAGTGTGATTCTATTGGGCACAATAATACCAATATGGGGACTACATGTTCACAACAATATAATAAGGGGGTTTCACTAATAACAATAAAATTGTTACACTAGTAGTACAGGGACCTAACAAGGTTCTTGTCGAATAAAGGTTTGGAATTCTTCATCTTGTTGTCCAACTTGAATTCCAACCAAAACAATGGTGGGCCTTTGATAATCTACCTCCTCCAACACTTGTTTACACCCATAACACAATATCACTATTGTATCATCAAGTTACATTACTTCTTCTACTTCTATTATGGTTTCTAATCCATTTTGTTTTCTAACCTGAAGTTTCCCTTCAACCATGGAAACTTTTTTTCTTAAATTTTCATTTTCCTCCTTAAATTTATTAATTTGCTAAACAAGGAAGTTAGTTTCAAGCTTACCTGCTAAATAGACATATTATTGTTCCTTTGGGAGTTCTTTTATCTCCTATTGTTCATCATATTCCTTTGGTTCATGTGAAACAACATGGACTTTAGATGTTAGGGTATGCTTTTATTGGAAAATCAAAAAGGTAGAAAGTTTTCCTTTATGTTGATAGTTAATTGTGATATTCTTATGTTCATATCAACTTCCTTATGTTAATATTTTATGTTATTTCATCAAGAAATTACCAAAATCATAACACGAAGATCAAATACACCATATGTAGGTGGACAACGAGGGAAAAATGCTTATCTAGGGGAAAACCTACTCAACCACTCTTTCTTCAATAGTTGCATGAGATGATCTAAGACCCTTTGACCTACATACAAGCTTTCTCCAATCACCAAGTCAACCCTTCCCTTCTTTTACTAATGATAACCTTCCAACAACAACTTTGACCTAGAACTTTGACCTAGTAGCAACAGCAAAAATTTTGATCTAGTAACAACAACAGAAACTTTGACTTCTTTAGTAGCAAAAATTTGACCTCTTCAGGAGTAGATCTTTGAAACCAGTAGTAGCCTCGTAATTTCATATGAATGAGAGAGAGACAACCCATAAACTTTGATTTCCTTCTCCATCAAATCTCCTTCTATATCTTCTACATTTTCGCATTCTTTTACTTCCTTCTCTTGGATATTGAACTTGTGAGTGGATATTCCAAACGAATCGAACTGTACTAGATTTATAGCCTCTTCTGGAGTTCAAATTACCCTGATGTAGGCTGACATGATTAGGTAAGGGTTGACTTGTTGTGGAGGTGAAAAATAACTTATTTTACTCAATAAAATTTATTTTTACATGATTCAATATCCCAAGAAGGGTCTCATAAACTGGACAATGACTCTAATGACTCAATAAAAAACCTAGAAGTCCTAAATAGGGAATTTGACCTATAACTTGATGACCCAAGAATGAAACCCATGCTTTAATAAGTCATAATAATAATAATAATAATTTCCTTTTTTCTTTTGATAAATACATTTCATTATCACTCAAATATAATTTATGAAAACCAAACCTAGGTACATTCTTCAACACTCCCTCTTAACTAAGGAGGTATTCATAATTACACATATATATACATGTACATGGAATATATCAAAACACGTGAACAATGAACAGTTTAGGCACACACAATGCCACATACTAGATTCCTGACCAAGGAAATCTATCTGGGTGGGACTATGATGGACCAAATCTTTCAACCACTCTAGGTACCATTAGGCTTATCTTCTAACCATCAACCCAGGGAACTAGGTGCTTAATACAAGGTCATAAATATATGACCAACGTCAGCCTCCCTACTTTGGAAACTAGAAATCAACATACAAATCAGCCAGATGTCCTCCCAGGCAATGTGTATCTCACACAAAGCCTCAACACTCCCGCTTATTCAAATCAGTAAAAAAATATCTCTCGATCAAACAGATCGGTAATATCAAGCATGTAAAACATGCTTCCAAAACTCTGAGAGATTCACGTGTACAAACAAAACCGTAATCGGTAAAAACATTTCAAATACACATAAGTAAACATAAACCTTCGGGGTCTTCAAAAATCTTATTGTTGCTTCAGAATTTATCTTGGTAGTGATTAGAGGCTTCCCAAACAAATCTTGAGATAGGTTTCCTCAATTATACAACTTCCTTTCCTACTTCACATGCAGCAACATATTCTAGAATTTACACACTATGAACATCAACAATTAGGCTAGCACATATATATATCTAGGATTTCATAGTCATGCACAAGCATATCAATATCCATTAGGTAAGCCTAAGACATGAATATCAATACATTTAAATTTAGACCTATAATGATCTTGATTAGGCTACGTTTTGATCAAATGGACAAACATACACCTAGGGTTTCATTCTTAGGAGCTTACTCTAGATACATAAGGGTTTTTATCATAAACCCTAATTTACTAAAGCCTCAAGTTTTAGGAATCTATCACCACCCAACCGTAAAGGACTACGATTTCCACAACAATATTAAAACTCCAAACATGACATTACCATCAAAACCCCAAACATCAAAAGAATAGCATTTTCTAGATTTCATCAATAACCCTAAGTAGACTAAGGTTTTTCACATTAACATTGACATACCCTTAGGTTAGGGTTTTCTATATAACCTATTAGGGTTCCACAAACATGATTATTTTAGTGAGGGTATATTCAATCTAATGATTAATCACCCAAATAAGAATACTTATGATTCAAAGGTCTTAGTCATAACACTTCTTAATAATGTAAAGTATAATTATTAGAATGAATGAATATACCATTATCATGAAAAGTACAAAGATTATAGTCTAATACGTACCTTTGAGTTAGACAAACCTTGTATGACATCAATTCCAAAAGAAGTTCTATCATGCCTAGGCTTGGGAGGTTTTCTTGATAGCCCATGAGCATTTAGCAAGCCTTTCCTAAACAAGGAAAATATGAAAAGAAATATCATTAGCATCTAATACAAACACATCTAGATAAGGGAGGGAAACCTAATATAAAAAGATAATACAAGGAGTAAGATACTTATCTTGGAAAAATGGTTAGGGCTCCCTCTTAATCTAATCTCGAGGGATACCTATAACTTTATCAAAACATTCAAAAAAAATTACAAAGCATGTTAAACCTATAAATAATAGAAATCAAAGCATAAAGCAAAACAATTCAAAACTTAGAGTAGAAGGATATGTAAGGGATAGAGTCCCTAGAAAATAGGTTTTTGACTTTGGATCCTTCCATATTTTTCTTCTTTGGTGAACCTTTATTGGTAACATTTTCTTGATCCCTATCTCTTCTTGGATTCTCAAGAAAATTACTTCTATAATGACCCATATTGTGACAATTGTATCATTCATTCTTGGATAGGTTTATCTTATTCCTTGAACCTTTGGACTTCTTGAAGGTTCATTTAATCTTGTGATGAGTAGAATATGCATTCGATATTTCACTTCTTCACTATCCTTGTTTCTTACTAAATATATTATGACTTCTTCTTGACTGCGTGCATTTTCGAATGTAGGAGTATCCTTCCAAATCTCTTGAGTGGAATCTAAGCTGGAAATATATGGGATGATGTTATCCTTTATTCCATCTGCTATTAGGATCATGGCCAAAATCTTTGTTTCTCTAAACTTTGCTTTTGCTGCTTCACCTGATTCATTTGTAGGCTTCTTTACCTTTCCTTTGAATATATCCAAGACATTATTCGTCTCAAGGATTAAATCTATCCTCTTTTCCCATGCCCTGTAATTGGATTCCCCTTCTAATTTGTTTTCTCCATTCAATGAGTTAGACACGGTTCTTTAAGATAGTAGGCTTGACTCCTTATATGATCCTTTTCCTTGATTACCCTTATTCAAACTTCTTAAAACTCCTTTCAATAGATATTCAGGATTCCTTTTTCCTTCTTCTTCACCTTAGCTTTGATACCATGTTGGAAAATCAGAAAGGCAGAAAGATTTTCTTTATTTTGATAATTACTTGTGATATTTTTATGTTCATATATTAACTTTCTTGCTTTATTACTTTATCTTAGTTCATCAAGGAATTACCAAAATCATAAGAAGAAGATCAAAGAAACCATATGTAGGTGGACATCCAGGGGGAAACCCCTATCTAAGGGAAAATCTAGTGAACAACTCTTCCTTCAATAGTTTCAAAAGATGATCCAAGAATCTATACCTAGATATATACTTCCCCAACCACCGTCCCAACTTCTGTATATGATAACCTTCCAACAACAATTTCGACCTAGAAATTTGACATTGCAGTAGCAATACTTTGACCTAGTAGCAACAATAAAAATTTCAATATAGTAGTAGCAACAAAAAGTTTGACTTCTTCAAAAGAAAAAAAAAATCGACCTCTCTAGTAGTACATCTTCGAGCCCAGTAGTAGTCGAGTAACTTCTTATGAATGAGAGAGAGGCAACCCAAAAACTTCGATTTCTTTCTCCAGAAAATCTCCTTTCATATCTTTTGCAATTTCACATTCTTCTACTTCCTTCTCTTGGACATCGAATTTGTGAGTGGGTCTTAGAAATGAATTGAACTACACTATATTTATATCCTCTTATGGACTTCAAATTACCCTGATGTAGCTTGAATTGATTAGGTAAGGGTTGACTTGGTGTCGAGATGACAAATGAATTATTTTACTCAATAAAAAATATTCTTACATGATTCAATATCCCAAGAAGGGTCTCATAAAATGGACAATGACTCTAATGACTCAAGGCAAAACTTATAAGTCCTCAATGGGGACTTTGACCTATAATTTGATGACCCAAGCATGAAACCCATTTTTTAATAAGTTATAATAATAATAATAATAATAATAATTTCTTCTTTAATTTTTATAAGTACATTTAATTATGACTCAAATATAATTAATGAAGATTGGACCTAGCAACATTCTTCAATGGCTCTTTCACAAATTCTTTTGCTTCCTCTTCAGTCTATTATCTCTTAGCCTCCTTTGATTTTGTTATGTTAATACACTCCTCAGGTATTGGAATGGTCAATGGTGTAATAGTTATCCACACTCTTTTCTTATGATTATTTCCACCCAACAACTTTTTTAATTACCTCTTTTTCATCCCTGTTCGTAGAGGATTCAATTTCTCAAAATTTTCCTCCCTACTAGTAAACCATTCCATGTGCTTCCTGCCACTGGAATGAACGAATTATGATCAACTTAATGAGTGCATGGTTGACCAAGCAAGCCTTTGGATTCTTTTCCACATGCACTACCTGTACCATATGTTGTAAATACGTCAACAAGTAATAGGGAAACTTTATCAAGTATCCATTACAAAGATGTGCCAGTAACTGGAAATGATAATTGAATATCATTCCAAAACGTGCTTCACAAGTAACAAACTTCTAAATAAATAAACCCACATAATCCAAGTGATGAGGAAGGGTCATTAAATAAATACCTCTCCCATTGCTCCTTACTTCCTTTCTTGGCTATAAAAATGTTTCCCTAACTGTCAAGATTTCTATTTTACTTGAAAATCAATGGGTCCTTGTATGGGGTAACCCTGTCACCTTGGAGATTATGTCCTCTATAAAAATAGTTATGAATCATATGACCTATGAATGTTTATCTTGCAGAGCCTATGAAAATTCTATGGTAATTTTTTTTATGAAACCCTGCATCATCGCAAAGTAAAGTAACCACCCTGCATTCTGAAATATTACTAAAATTTAGGATGGTATAGAAGTGCATCAATCGAGTCATTTTCATGACATATTATCACTCCCCCCATGGTTTCTTCAAGGATTGTTACTACTCAGATATTGTTACAATGTTGCACTTGGTACATACAAACACTTGTTATGGTAGAGAGTATTAGTCGAATAGAGTTTGGAGATAGGTAGAAAATACTTAAGTTACCCCTTTTTAATCAAATTTGAGCTTAAATCATGAGTGATAGCTACCAAAAATGATTTCAAGTAGTTGCATTGGTTTTTATAAGTGACAACAAGAGAGACAACGATAATGAGTAATTATTAAATTAGGATAAACTGTATTATGTGTCATCCAAACGGTAGTTACTGAATTCGGGTATAGTCATAGTATATTGTACAATAGATATGATACACTCATCCCCCCAACTTAATTATAAAGGTCGTTCTCATCATGTGTAACAAGAAAGGCCATATCATCCTTTAAATCCAAATCTTACAAGTAAATTATAATCAAACATACCTGTTGTTGGCTTACCATTATGATAGTGTAGGGTTGTACATGAAAGTGATTTGATCAATGTTGTACAATGTCTCATGTGTTGTGTTGGAAAATGTAACTAGGTTTGGCCTTCTTAATTATCATTGTACTTATGTCATTATATATTTCATGTAAAAAGAAAAAGAAGAAAAAGAAATTTATTTTTCAAGCATGGGATTCATGCTCAAGTTAAATTGTTATTTAGGTCGGGCATATTCTTCATGCTTTTATGGTTTATTGAGTCAAAATAATATTTTTCATGAGTCAATTTAATGTACTGGATTAAAGTCTCATCTTTACTTTCGAAAGAATCAACATTTTTTTTTTGAGTCAAAATTGTTAATTTGTCCCCACAAGGCCACATCAGATCTGTTGGGAAAAGTTGGCCCTATAAGGGACCCATTCGACCTCCTAGATGTGTATATATATAGTGCAGTTTTATCTCATTTTAATAGCATGAATCAATTTTTATTTTTGTGCCAAGAAGAGAGAGAAAACTAATGAAGAAGTCAAGGAAAATAGCTAAACTCAAAAGAGAGAGAGTGAGGTTCAAAGGAGGAAGAATTATCTCACAAGCGAAAAGTTTCTTCCATAGTTTCTACCACGCATGTTAATATACATGTCTTATACAGGGGCCTAGATATTTTATAAGTTTTGCAGGGCAAAAGATCTATTACAGGGGTCAAAAGTCAAAATTTTGACCAAATTGGAAAACTTTGACTATCGATGAATTGAGTTGACTTTGACTTGTTGAAAGAGTTTGGATGGAGGTTTGACTTTGATATTATGGGAGATCTTGGTCTTGGATTTTGGGCCTTGCATTTATCACTTTGATCTGATTCTATAAGAAGAGAAGATTTGACTAGGTTTTCCCCCTTCTGGGGTATCGCATTGGCTTGGAGCCTATATATTGTGTTCAATTTCTGTTTGTGATATTCATGGTTTATGGTTTTGGTAATTTTTTGATGAAAATATAATAACAAAATTAATAATAAGTCAACATATATTCACAAGTAATTATCAAGTAAAGAGAAATCAACCCTAATTAGTTTCCCTAATGATTTCTCAACATGGTACCACAGCTATTATAGTGAAGAGAAGGAAACTTGAAGATTAGTATTGTTGGAATAAGTGGAAGAAAATCATCCAAGCTACTTTGAAGGACATAATTTTCTAAGGACATAAGGAATTGAATAAGGAATAAAACTCAAAGGAAGATTACTACATCAACTATTCATCTCTCTCTCTCTCTATCATTGAAGGTTATTAGTTACTCATCATCATTTTGAAGAAGATTATCTCTCTCTCTTAAAATCTCTTTGATCATCACTCATTTTGCAAGGTGTCTCTATAGAAGTAATCACTCAAGAAGCATCAGATGTTACTATTGTATCAGTAATCCTAGAAGTCATTATTCTAGGATATATTTGAAGTCTGTTGAAAATATTTGGAGCATTAAGATATTTGAAGACATTACCATCAAGCATGACACTCTTTTGAAAATTAAAATATTACTCTCTATGTCTCAATCCTAAAATCAAATGAATTCATTTTGTAAGGCAATAATCTCAATGGATCAACAAAATTTCAAGCATGGAAGAAGAGAATTGATTTGGTGCTCTTATAAAATGAGTCATGGACCACGTTCTAGGATAAGTTACAAAACCATAGAAGGAAAAGACTCAAGAATTTTCCAAGTACAATAAAGGAGAATTTAGGGCTCAAAGGATTCTTATTGAGGCCATCAAAGATCATCTCATCCCCTTTGTTTCATATTTGAGCATATCAAAAGCAATCTATGACAAGCTAGTAAAATTATATTCTTTTAGTTCGATAGATCATAAAATATCTTTGAGGAATTGACTCTGCAAAATAAGGTTATAAAAGGATGGAGACTTGGCCTGATATATTATAAATATCTCACAATTGAAGGATCAACTATAAGTTCCTCGAGAAGTTATTTCTAATTATGAATTAGCTTCTTGTGTACTCAATAATTTTCCTTCATACTAGAGTAGTTTTGTGACAAGCATCTAATCAAGAAATGGCATTTCAAACTTTGATGATTTGTGGGATTTGTTTATTCTAGAAGATACAATATTAAATGCCAAAGATGACATTGAATCCAATAACGAAAAGTATCAAGCATTTGTTGTTAGGTTAAAGAAGAAGAATGGGAGTTTGGATGATTTGAACCTTGTTGAAAGTACAACAATAACAACCACAATCAATCATGTGGAAGACAAGACATGTCCAAAGTATAATTCTTTAGATGTAATGAATATGGGCACTTGAAATGGGATTGTCCCAAGGATCCTCAAAACATGAAGAACAATAAGAGGAACAAAATAAATGGAGCTCATATTGCTGAAGAAAATGAAAAACCTGAAAAGAAGTCGATGAATGAAATCATAAGGACCTTTATTATTGAAGATCTCCGCCACTACTAGGTCTACTACTAGCTTGTTTTCTCTTTTATTAGAAGATGAAAATTAGAGTAACATTTGTAGAAGAGTCTTGGATTTTACAAATTATGGAATTATGGAAAGAAGCATATAGCATTCAAAGAAATTCAAGTCCACATAGTCAGTTGCATTTTATTGGAAGCGGTCATCTAGCAAAGCAAGGATGGAAGGATTTGAATCATCTAGCACTTCATAGTTCATGTGTAAACCCCCTAGTACTTAAATTCAAAAAGAGTGAAGGGATCTCTACTTGAATTGTTCATGAGGCACAATACTTGCTAAGGTTTTGCAAATGGGGTAGCAAGCTAAGTGGGTTTGATTGTGGGGAAAACTCCACAGTTAAGTGCGCTTGAGATAGAGGCGATCTGGGATGGGTGACCTATCGGGAAGTCCTGGTTACCGAGTGCAAGCCCCGGAAGTGATGATTGACGCTATGTGATTCAATTCACTAGTTTCAATCCCACTCCTTCACCCCTATGAGCATCACCCAATGCTGAGTGCTAAGTGAACTATTCAAAAATCATTCGAAATTAGTCAATTATGACTACCTCTCATGGAAATGGTCATACGTGAATGACTTACTTAACGCAGTTGAATCCCAAAATGATATCTAATATAATTCACTGCATAAACCCCCTAATACTTAAATTCAAAAAGAGTGAAGGGATCTCTACTTGAATGGTTCATGAGGCACAATACTTGCTAAGGTTTTGCAAATGGGGTAGCAAGCTAAGTGGGATTGATTCTGGGGAAAACTCCACAGTTAAGCGCTCTTGAGCCAAAGGCGATCTGGGATGGGTGACCTCCTGGGAAGTCCTGGTTACCGAGTGCAAGCCTCGCAAGTGATGACTGATGCTATGTGATTCATTTCACTAGTTTCAATCCCACTTCTTCACCCCTGTGAGTATCACCCGATGCAATGAGTGCTAAGTAAACTACTTAAAAATCATGAGAAATTAGTCAGTTATGACTACCTCTGATGGAAATGGTCATACGTGAATGACTTAGTTAACACAGTTGAATCCCAAAATGATATCTAATCTAAATTATAACTTTATTTTAATTATTATTACTATTATTATTAAAAAATTAGACATATATACTTAAAAAAAATCCATGTAACAAGATAATTAGTTCCAAATATTCTTTCCCTGCTTTATTAATGAGATTCTTAACTTATAAATAGGCTTTGTTACAATATTATGGGAAAATATCATGGCTTATCAATATTACAGTCACAAAAAAGCATAGCTCATTTTACGGTAGAATATATATATATATATATATATATATATATATATCTATATATATATATATATATATATATATATATATATATATATATATATATATAATTTTATTTTAATTTATAACATTTTGTAATTCAATTGGAAAGGGAAAAAAGACACAACTACCTTTAAAAAAAATCTCAACCATATTTGACTATTATTAAAAAAAAATTAAATATTTTGTATGAGTTAAATCCTACCATTTCTTTATTAATGATTGATAATTAATTTAAAATTCTAAAAGCTCTATTTCAAAATGATCAAACCTCTTAACATAAATGATGATTGATTCCCAAACCACAATGGGTAAATCTAGCTTCTCTTAGAGTTAATGATGGTTTACGAGGCTAGTACCACTAGTTTGAATTGATATTAAAGGTTAGGTTATGTGTTTACACACCCCCACACACACATATAGGTATAGTCTAGGTAATAGACGAAATTCCTTTTGTTCAAGGCATTTTTTTGAAATTGAATTTAAGTTATTTAATTTCTATAATTCTAGTGCCTCAGGGTTTTTTTATGGCATTGAATCCATTTATACATTCAAAAACACATTTTAAACAACAAAAATCACATTTTTGCTTGAAATTGTATTTCTAGATTTTGGTGAAAAAGACTATTTTGTCTATAAATTAGACTTTGTGTATATATATATATATATATATATATAACCACAATTATATTATTATACTTTTCTATATGTCACTTGGAAATGAGTATTTCCTTATAATAGGAATATTAGAATATGGTATTAATAAGGGTATAATTACTAGATTATAATTACAATTATATTAGTAATTTTTATTGTTTATAGATTAATTTCTAATTAGTCTATAATTAAGAGTGGCTTAAGTGTAATTGTAAAGCATATTACATCTATTAAGTATAACTAACTAACATAGATCCATCTGAAATCCAAACTACCAAGACCAAGAGAGATCAAATCTACCAAGATGCAAGTCTTGCTTTGAGGGAAAAACTTGAGGAAAAGGCTTGCACCTCTAAAAACTTGGTTCCTTTTGGTGTTTTTTGACCTAATGTTAAGATACATTTATGTTGGTTCTTAATAATATTATTTATATTTACATAAATTTCTCATTTTTCTTATTTCTAATTTTATTTCCAATTTTACTAAAACCTTATTATACATATAATTAAATGTTTCATAATTTCTTTAATTTAATTTTTTAATATGATATAGATATTATTGATGATATAAATATAGACAGATAGACATATATAGGTGTATTCTAACTTATAGAGGAATTGGTCTTTTTCAGGACATTTTCTCGTTAATTTTAAAAGCTTGAGTTTAAATTGTTTAATTTGCATAATTCGAGTGGAGTTTTTCAGGTGCCGAATCCATATGCATTCAAAATTGTAAGGCTAATTCTACAACCCAATATGAGGAATGTGTAAGTTTTCACCTCTAGAAAATTGGTTCCTTTTGATGTTTTGTGACCTAATGTTAAGATACATTTATGTTGGTTCTTAATAATATTATTTATATTTACATAAATTTCTCATTTTTCTTATTTCTAATTTTATTAAAACCTTATGATACAAAATAATTAAATGTTTCATAATTTCTTTAATTTAATTTTTTAATATGATATAGATACTATTGATGATATAAATATAGACAGATAGACATATATAGGTGTATTCTAACTTATAGAGGAATTGGTCTAAACTTGAGCTTAAATTGTCTAATCTACATAATTCGAGTGTCGGAGTTTTTCAAGTGCCGAATCCATTTATGCACTCAAATTTGTATTTATCTACAAGTTACGATATAGATATAGATATAGATATAGATATATATATATATATATATATATATATATATATATATATATATATATATATATATATATAATATATATATATATATATATTATATATACACATACACATACACATACACATACACATACACATACACATAGAGGAATTGGTCTAAACTTGAGCTTAAATTGTCTAATCTACATAATTCGAGTGTCAGAGTTTTTCAGGTGATGCACTCAAACTTGTATTTATCTACAAGTTAATATATATATATATATATATATATATATATATATATATATATATATATATATATATATATATATATATATATATAAGAGCTAAGAGGCTCATTCTACAACCCAATATGAGCAATGTGTAAGTTTGTTCGCCTGTCGCTTCCCTTTAAAATAAAAAATAAAAATAAAAAATATGTTCTAAATAGAAAAGTAATGTCGGTATAATAAAAAAAATGAATATGTTGTAAGGTAATTAGAAGTAAAAAAATAAATGTGTTGTAGAAAGTTTAAATCTTATACTTTTTAAAAATATTTCAACAAGAGATTCAAATAAACTATTTGAAAATCTATGTTAACTAATTTATGTCTATCAACTTTACATATGCCTATATATAGAAAAACAGATTGTTAAAATAAAATACTTTAATATCGTATATAAAAAAATATTCAATGTGGATTATGAATAAAATATTTTAATACGAATTAATATTGACATATACTTAGAAATACATTTATAATAAAAAAGTCATTTCAATTTAAATGTACATGTTATGTAAAATATTTTAATGTCAATTATGTATACATATCATTTTTACACAATTATGTTTTTATGGTTAAAAGGTTTATTTAGTCTTATATATACTCTATTTAGCATTTAAAAATACAATTTAAATAATGAAATTTTTCACTCTAAATAAGTTTTTACATGAGGAAATTTGATCCCTCTCCGCTCATGTTAGATTGTACTTAGAATGGATATATGCGGTTATTAATTATATGTTTTGAAATATGAATCACTATTATTATTATTAGTCCCTACGAAGAAATAATTATATTCATGTTTCCCAATATTAATTTAGATTTGACCACTGCAACTAATCATATTTAAATTTAAAAAATAAATTTTATTTTTCAATTTTATTAAAAAAAACTAATTTCAAATATTTGAATGGACCATAACATAAAAGTGTGTTGTAGAGTTTGCAAATATAATGTCACATGGACAAGTGTCTCACATATTTTATGCCATAATTTATGGATATGGTTGCAATACTCAAGAGCCATTTCTAGATATTTGTGTAGTGGGTTTTCATTCTCAAGCTTTGCAGGAAAATCATTCATTTGTTTTTACTAAAAGTAACTCATATATAGGTAAATAACACATTCACCATTTGTTTCCATTATAATTTAAGCATGTCTTTGCATTAAAAATAGATAAGAATAAGATATAAAAAAATATACTTACAAGGAGTTACTTTCCCACTTTCTTTATGTTTTACTCAACACTTATGTAGGAGTAAAATTGTAAATGTGTATACTTGCTAGACCCATGAAAATTTATGTAAGTGTTTGTGAAGCAATTAATTTATCCACTTCAAATCTCAATTTATTAATTCCTATAGGATTTGATTTTATAATTGAATATTATTAATTTAGCACTAACTAATGTAGGTTATAATTTTTTATTCAATTTTTCTTAGAGGATGATTTCTAACTTGAGTGGTAGAGACCAACCTACCATGCATCACATATTTCTCTTGTTTATATTGCTTTTAATGTGATAGGTATATTATGATTTTTCCTAGTAAAAAATTATTTATAATTTTGTTAATAAAATCAAAATTAAAATATAACAAATTGAATTCAAAGTGACGATTGATGATTGATGCTATGTGATTCGTTTCACTAGTTTCAATCCCACTTCTTCAACCCTGTGAGCATCACCTGATGCAATGAGTGTTGAGTGGACTATTCAAAAATCATGAGAAATTAGTGAGTTGCAACTACCTCTCATGGAAACGGTCATAGATGAATGACTTACTTAATGCAGTTGAATCCCAAAAATCATATCTAATATAATGCACTACGAAAAACCCCAATACTTAATTCAAAAGAGTGAAGGGAAGTCTACCTGAATAGTTCATGAGGCACAATACTTGCAAAGTTTTTGCAAATGGGGTAGCAAGCTAAGTGGGCTTGATTGTGGGGAAAACTCCATAGTTAAGCACGCTTGAGCCAGAGGCGATCTGGGATGGGTGACCTCCCAAGAAGTCTTGGTTACCGGGTGCAAGCCTCGAAAGTGATGATTGACACTATATGATTCATTTCACTAGTTTCAATCCCACTTCTTCACCCCAGTGAGCATCAGTTAGTTGGGACTACCTCTCATGGAAATGGTCATAGATGAATGACTTAATGAAGTTGAATCCCAAAAATGGTTGATAATACAATTTGTTATTAATATTACTTGATTAATGTTTTATTTTATGCAGACTATAATTTCTATCCCATATTAAACCAACATTTAAATGTTTACACTTATCTACAACCACTAAAACATATCCCCCACATAGAGCCTACATTTAAATGTTTACACTCATTTACTAACACTACAAAATCTCCCTCATACTAGCTTGTAAAGAACCTCTTCACACAAGAAAAAAATAGAAACAAAAACATTTTTCAAACAATTGATTTCTATAACTTAAAGGTCTTATTGTAAAGTTTGCCTATAACTGCCTCACATATTTTATGACATAATTTGTGGATAAGTGTGATTTTTAGACATTTGGGTAGTGAATTTTCATTCTTCAATTTTGAGAAAACCATCCATAAATAAAATCATGAAAATACCTCTCTCACATGAGTAACATATTTATCATCAATGTCCTATTCCAAATTTTGCATAATATAATGCTATGTAGATATATGCCTAGCATATTTTATGACATAACTAGTGCATACGCATCACACCAAGGTAAATAACATATTTACAATCATTTACTTACCAACATAATTTAATCTAAGTATTTACATAAAAAATGAATAGGAATGAAACGTAAATAAATATTAATTCCCACCTTTATTTATCTTTTTCTAATGTAGGAATAAAATTGTAGATATGTAGACTTACTAGTGATTACTACCCAACAAAATTTATGCAAATCCTTGTGCATGAGTAAAAAATGAGTGTATCCACTTCAAATCTCAATTTATTAATTCCTACAAAACAAATACTATAGGACTTGATTTTCCTATTGACCAATACTACTAATTTAGCATTGACCAATGTAGGTTATAATTTTTTATGATTTTTTTCATAGAGCATAATTTCTAATGTTGATGCCATTAGGAATTTGATCATCCCAGCCTTCTGAATCCTACACTAAAAATAAAAACTATAAAAATTACATGTTTTTTTTCAGTGTGATATTAATCACTTAACTTCCCGTTTGTATCTTTCTTCTTTCTAACTTTTTTCCAAAACTCGGTTGTTGATTTTAAATCTTAAAATTGCCAATTGAGTTCCAATTTCTTGTGAAGAGATTTCTTTGTGTGAATGTGATATGTAATATACATGGGTTCTCTTTATAACCCTTAGTCCATTTTCAATGAGTGTTTCCTATTTTTGTTTCTCTGTTTCTTTGATCTCTGCTAATTCTGAATCCTTTTTTTATTGATGACACCATTCCTTACTAATCCCCAGCTCCTTCAATTGTTTGGATGTTATGTTATGATTGATTATCAATATTTGGAGTATTCACCATAGTATCTTCTTCTTCGTGCATAGATTCTTCAGGTACCTGCCCTTTGGCTTACATCCCTGCCTCGCTTTTTGTTTTGGTATATGTTTTTTCCTGTGGGCATGTGTTCATTAGGTGTCCTGTTTGAAAATAGATTTTAAATCTAAATGTCATATTTTCATAATGTAAAACTTGGGCCCACTGAAATTTTTCATGTTTTAGATGCATATCGTCAGGTATATTTTTTTCAAGATTTATTTCCACACAATTTTAGAAAATGTAAATATACTATTTTTTATTCTACCATATAATCCATTTTTTTTAATTTTTCAAGAGTATTTCCAATATATTCCAAGACTTGATTGTGACAGAAAGGGACAGATACATTTGGTAATCTCACCTAGAGAGACATTATAGTTACCACCATTCTTGTATCATCAAACTATGCAAAACATGAGGTAATAAAATGCCCAACTCTCCCCAATAACCATGCCCTGTCATTTATTGCTTTCTCCAAATCCTTTTGTGTGTCAAATTGCACTATGAAGAAACCCTTACAACATAAGTAGAGATCACAATTGGGTGTCCGAGAAGAAAATACTCACTAATGGAAATCTTCATATTTCGACTAGAAACAATTAAAATTTCATATTAATTCCTTACATTATAGATCAGTAAAAATTGATTTTACCTTTGGGGGTTTAACATCCATTACAATTTTTTTTCCGTTTATTCAACTACCTAAGATCCTAGTAGATCTTCAATCTGATCCAAAAGAGTGCTAGCATTCCCTTTCATTTCATCCTTGAACAAGGTTAATGCATCAGGTTTATGATACTTGAAACCCCACCCCTTGGCCTCAAGTTTAAAATATGATGGAGTTCCTTTCTATGCCATAATATTTCAATTGTGTGGCATCTTGCAACAATTTCCCCTTAAAAACTAGACTTTGTCAAAACACTGGTATAACCAAATTGTTTTGAATTATGTATTTTAGATCTTCCACTAGATCTTAACTCTAAACCCCCATAAGGGATAAATTCCCACTTAGGGTTTTAACAAAAATATGAAAAATCTCCCCCGATCTGATTTTTCCATCTGAGATCTTTCGATCCACAGAAGATTAAGTCAATGAAATTTTTAATATTTTATATTCTTCCCATTTTGGTTTTCTTATGATTCTCCCATGCCTACAAAACCATAGTCGAAGGAAGCATTGGTTGGTCTACAATAGTCATCTGATAAAATCGCCGTCAACCATGTTGATATTAGCCATCTCTCTTTGATGATTACTTCTCAACAATATTTTAGGTAAATCATGACTATGAAGACTATCTTGATATCAACCATCACCTCTTTGTTGTATGGGTTTTATGCTTTTGACATAGTTATGTTGAAAATTGTGATAGGATGACTGACTAAGAGGAAGTGGCCACACATCACTTTATCTTTTAGGCCAATCCCACACGGAGTTTCTCTAACTCCACTTATGGATACATGGACATAAAAATTATTTTTCTACATAGGTGGGGGGAGGTTGAACCTCTTGCAATAATAACAATTTTTGGATCCACATGAAAAACAATTTTTGGATGCACGTGAAAAATCTCTAGTTGAGCCCTACCGTAATCCTCACACAATGTTGTATCAAAGAGGTTGGGTTGGAATCCAACCCATACATTCTCAATAAAGGAAAACACTATCCATTATTATTATCATTATAAAGAGAATTAATATATGATTTAAGCCTATATATATACAAAAGAACATGTAACAAGAAAAACGTAGTAAAATTATAATAAACAATGATTTTAACCACACTTATGAACATGACCTTTTCTTCGATTAATATAAAAAGCAAAAACAACCTAACTACTTTTGAGATACATCTCAATCATCTCTCCTGACTATTACTAAATTCATACCATCCACTTTGATAACAAAATATTTCATAAAAATTAAAGCACTACCATACTCCAAATATTTATCAATAATTAAATTAAAATCTTAAAAACTCTCTTCCAAAATAACCACACCAATCTACATAATTAAAATTATTAAAAAAAATTAAACTTTTTAAATAAAATAATGTGAAATATAAATTTTATCTCATCTTAAGCTTGGTGAAATCTATATTAGTTTCTTCCATAAGTTTTAAAAGGTTATATGTATTTGTATATCACAAAAATCCTTTTAATAATAAAAATTTTATTTTAAATTAATTAATACTAGAAATTGCCCCTAAAGGTGCAAAGATACACCAAATAAATTGAACATGCCTATGATGTTACTACAAAAATGTTGCAGCAAAGGAAAGATAACAACCGACAGGGTGGAGGATGGAGGGGGGGAATGTTTTCAGGCTTGCATCAGTCTCACACTTGTGCCAATGTCTTTCGACAAATGTTGCTCAAACCACCTGGTTAAATATTTTTTTTTCCAATCATACCTCTATGTCAAAATCAACATGATGCACACTGGCAACTCAACAAATGGAACTTTTCCAACATCAATTTAGATAGTAGCTTCCACTAAATTGTGGCAATCATTTTGGAGGACGTGGCTACCACCGAGTTGTGATTTGTGGTTCATAATACACTCTCCATTATTCGCGTTGAAGTGGGTTTGAGTGCGTGATATGACAAACCATAGCACGATTTCTTACACATTAGTATGGATCTAAAATATTTCCCTTGCAATTACCTAATTGTCAGCGAGTGAACATAAGACCAAACAAATGTCAAAACATTAGACAAAACTATCTCAAATTGATATGAAAAAGGTCTTATTGTAAAGTTTGCATAATATTAGGGCATGTGGATAAGTGTCTCACATATTTTATGACATAACTTGTGGATAAGTGTGACTTTTAGATATTTGTGTAGTGAATTTTAAGAATATTTTATGACATAACTTGTGGATAAGTGTGATTTTTAGGTATTTGTGTAGTGAATTTTCATTTTTAAATTTTGCAGGAAAACCATCCAAGAATAAAATCCTCAAAAGTACCTGGCACTCACATAAATAACATATTTACCATCAAGGTCCTATTGCAAATTTTGCCTAATATAATGCTATGTAGATATTTGCCTCAATTATTTTATGATATAATTAGTGGATAAGAATGATTTTTAGAGCCTCAATTATTTTATGATATAATTAGTGGATAAGAATGATTTTTAGATATTTGTGTCCTGAATTTTTTGTAGGAAGACTATCCAAAAATAAAATACTAAAAAATAGTTCACACTAAGTTAAATAACATATTTACTATCAATTACTTCACAACATAGTTTAATCTAAGTATTTGCATGAAAAATGGATGGGAATGAAATGCAAATAAATATTAATTCCCACCTTTATTTAAGTCTTTTGAGCACCTATGCACGATGCAGAGTAAAATTGTAAATGTGTAGACTTACTGGTGGTTACTACCCACCAAAATTTATGCAAGTTCTTGTGTATGAGTAAGCAATTAATTTATCCACTTCAAATGTCAATTTATTAGTTCCTACCAAACAAACACTAGGATTTTATTTTCCTATTGACTAGTACTATTAATTTAGCATTGACCAATGTAGGTTATAATTTTTTATAATTTCTTTCCTAGAGCATAGTTTCTAATATTTAGGAATTATATTTTGTTGATGACATTACGAATTTGATCATCACAACATTTTAGATCCTACACTAAAAAGAAAAACTATAAAAAAATTACATGCTTTTTCCAGTGTGACAATAATCACTTAACTTCCCCTTTTTATCTTTCTTTTTTTTTAACTTTTTGCAAACCCGATTGTTGAGATTAGTTGTTGCAATTTCTAGTTGAGTTCCAACTTTCCGTGATGGGACTTCTTTGTGTGAATCTGAGCTCTTAGATACATGGGTTGTTTTTATAACCCTCAGTCCATTTTCAATGAGTGTTTCCTATTTTTGTTACTCTGTTGCTTTGGTCTTTCCTAGTGTTGAATCCTTTTTATTCATGTCACCATTCCTAACTCATCCCCAAATCCTTCATCTATTTGGCTACCATGTTATGGTTGAGTATTCACCATACTCTCTTCTTCTTCGTCCATGTATTTTTCAGGTACCTGCCCTTTGGTTTATATCCCTACCTCTTTTTATGTTTGGGATATTTGTTTACCTGTGGTCATTTGATCTACAATTAAACTGTTTGAAAATAGATTTGAAATAAAAATGTCATATTTTCATAATCTAAAACTTGGGCCCACTAAAATTTTTCGTGTTTTAGATGGATATAGTCATGTATACCTTTATCAAGGTTTATTTCCACACAAATTTGGAAAATGTAAATATACCATTTTCTATTCTATCATATAATCCATTTTTTTGAATTTCTCAGGAGTTTTTTCAATATCTTCCAAGACTTGGTGGTGCCATAAAGGGAGAGGGTCATTTGGTAATCTTACCTAGAGAGACATTATAGTGACCACCATGTTTGTATCCTCAAATTATGGAAACCATGAGGTAATAAAATTCCCAACTCTCCCCAAGAGCCATGGCCCGTCATTTATGGATTTCTCTATATATTTTTGTTTGTCAAATTACACTATGAAGAAACCCTTAGAACATAAGTATATATCATATTTCGATGTCAAAGAAGAAAATACCCACTAATGTAAATCTTCAGATTTTGACCAAAAGTGATTAGACTTGCATATTAATTCCTTATATTATAGATTAGTAAAAGTGATTTTACCTCTAGGGGTTTTAACATCCATTACTGATGCTTTTTATGCTTGTCCAAATATAAAAGATCCTAGTAGATCTTGGTTATGATCCCCAAGAGTGGCAGCCTTCCCTTTCATTACATCCTTGAACATCCTTGAACAAGGCTGATGTATCACAATTTCTGATACTTGGAACCCCACCCCTCATCCTGAAGTATAAAATATGGTGGAGGTCCTTTCGATGCCATAATCTTTGAATTGTATTGTATATGTCAACAATTTCCCATTAGAAATTAGACTTTGTTAAAATACTAGTATACCCAAATTATTTTGAAATATCTGCTTTAGATCTTCCACTAGATCTTAACTCTGAACCCACATAAGGGCAAATTTCCTACTCGGGGTTCTAATAAAAAAAAATGAAAAATATCACCCATATTTGGTTTTTCCATATGAGGTCTTTCGACATGGAGAAGATTAAGTCGATCACCTTTGTAATATTTTATATTCTTCCAATTTGAGTTTTCCTCTTGTGGGTTGTCAAGGCCTACAAAACCCTATGTGAAGGGAGCTTTGGTTGGTCTACAATAGTCATCTAATAAAATCATCACCAACCATGGTGATATTAGGCATCGCTCGTAGATGATTACTTCTTGGCCATATTTTAGGTAACTCGCCAATTAGAAGACTATCTGGATATCAATCATCACCTCTCTATTGTAGAGGTTTTCTTGGTTTTGACATAATTATGTTGAAAAATGTGACAAGATTACCGGCTAAGAGGAAGAGGTCACACCTCACTTGACACTTTAGGCTAATCCTAATCCATTCCACACAGGGTTTCTCAAGCTCCATTGATGAATACGTTGACACAAAACTTATTTTTCTATAGACGTGGGGGGGGATTGAACCTCTTGCAATGATAACAATTTTTGGATGCATGTGAGAAAACCCTGGCTGAGCCCCGCCACAATCCTCACAAAATGTTGTATCAAAGAGGTTGGGTTGGAATCCAACCCAAACTTTCCCAATAAAGGAAAATGTTTTCCATTATTATTATTATAATAAAGATAATTAATATATGAGTTAAACCTATATACATACAGAAGAACATGTAACAATAAAAACGTATTAAAGTTGTAATAAACAATGGGATTTCAACCACACATGCACATGAACTTTTCTTCGATTAAAATAAAAGGAAAAAATAGCATAACTACTTTTGAGATACATCTCAATCCTCTCCCCTAACTATTACTAAATTCCTACCATTCACTTAATAATTTAAGAACAAAATATTTCATAAAAATTAAATCTCTACCATGCCCCAAATATTTATTGATAATTAAATAAAAATCTTTAAAACTCTCTTCCGAAATAAACACACCAATCTACATAATTAAACTTATTAAAAAATTAAAAATAAATAAATAAAATAATGTGAAATATAAACTTTAGCCTATCTCAAACTTGGTGATATCTATCTATATTCATTTATAGCTTCCGAAACATTAGCCACTAATTTGTTACATAAGTTTTAAAAGGTTATATTTATTTATATATCACAATAATTCTTTTAGTAATCAGAATGTTATTTTAAATTAATTAATATTAAAACATGCCCCTAAAGGTGCAAAGATACACCAAACGAATTGAACATGCCTATGATGTTACTAAAAAAATGTTGTAGCAAAGGAAAGATAACAACCTAAAGGGTGGTGGATGGAGGGAAGGAAATGTGTCCAAACTTGCAACAGTCTCACACTTGTGTCAATGCATCTCTGAAAGATGTTGCTTGAACTGACTGGCTAAATCTTTTTTTTTTCCACTAAGTCAAAATACTATAAAAATATTATATCCAAGCTATAACTTGCAAGGTAATGAGGAGGAACATTAGCATATGTCCTAGTGGGCACTCACGCACAAAACAGGTAATTTCACATAGGAAATGACTAAAGTTAGTGTGTGTTGATAATGGGATTAAATAAAGATCATACTTCACTTGAGCGACCTTTATATTCCAAGATATTCTCCAATCAACATAAAGAAAGGAGTTTGTTACAAAATTTTAGCTATCTCCTTTTAAAAAATTTAAATTAATTAGAAGTCATTTTCCTCGAGCCATTAATTCTAGTTTTTTATTTAAATTTAAATTTTGTCTAACAAATATTTGTTGGAATTGCAAATTTATGTGGTGTGGTTTTGAAAATATAATCTATAAAAATACTTGTATTTTTATAAGTATTTGCAACCGAAATAATAACACTACTCACATCACATCACATCACATGAAATCATTAGTATGAGTACTGTAAAATGACTTGAATTAAAACGACAATACTAAATCAAATAAAAGAAGGAAAAACTCGACCCACTTGTAGCTATAGTAACCTTTGACAAAGAAAGATCCCAACCTTTGACAAAGAAAGATCCCATAAATGCTAGAAAGGGTCCTACTAGTCCGAAAAAACATAGAAAAACACCATGACTTGGCAATATATGACGACTTAATGGAAATTGACACTCGTGACTTCTGGCAATGGTAATGGTATCGAAAGTTGGAAATTGAATTTATGCAATCTTTGCCAAATTTGTCCAATGATGCTTTCGATAAATCAGAAAACAATTGTTCCCAAAAAAAACAATGAAATGGCTATGAAATAAACTCTAACAGACTAAACCATATGCTTCTGTTGTAAACCAGAAGTGGAATTCCAGGGGTGCGTGGGGGATTAGGTAGTAAGTTGTTTAGATAATTTATTAGTGTTTTAATAAAACCATTCATATCTGAGCCCCCTTTTGATAAAATATGGACGACCTAGGGGTCCGCATTCGAACTATAGTAGTCGATTTAATATAACAGGCCCATTTCTTTCTGATTATGTGCACTTTTATTCCCAGATAATATACCTTTCTGGATACCTATTTTTACATTTTTCGACTAGCACCATATGCAATAATTGCATAACCATTCTCATCATAGTTGATTGTTGCACAATATAAAACTCAATTGCAATCCAAATTTTTAACAATTAGTTAACCCTCTGGAGCCAGAACATTGAAGTCCAAAATGAGATGCAACTAGAGAACAGTGCAAGAAATGATTGCATATGAATTTTTCCATCTGACTAAAAAACAAAAGAAACGCTTTTTTGTAAAACCGCAAAGTGTTGTCCATTTACGATTGACACTATGTTTACAGAGAACGCATGCACTTGTCAACATTCCTTAACTGGCTTGAAAACTCTAAAATTGAAAAATATGTTTGTCTGACCTGAGAAACTTTGAACATCTTTAAATCATGAAATCATGGCTTCTCATTTTTTATTAAAAAAATATCGATGAAGACAAACATACTAAATAAACACAATAATCAATGAAGACAAACATACTAAATAAACACAATCTCACGAAAGGATCCCATTTTCAATACGAATTTCCATCAATAAATGATAAACACTCAAAGGCAGAACAATGTGATCCACAACGGGGATAAAATTCTCAATCCAAAACCAGAGTTACATAAAATACCTCCAGGCTCACTGAATGTTATAACTAATCATTTTCTTCAGTTGAATATTCGTTAATTGGCCAATCTCGATAGAAGATAATAAAAGTTCCTCTCCGTTACTTAAGTCACATTGATTGGGAGTGAGTGAACATCATATCGGAGTGAACATCATATCGGAGTGAACATCAAACCAATCAAAGGTCAAAACAGTAGACACATATGTAAAACTGAGATGAAAAAGGTAGACAATACTTATTAACCAATTTCAAAAAAAATAGTTAATGTAATTGTGCTAATAATAAATTAACAACTAAAAACTTGTTATAAAAAATTAATAATACATAACTCAATATATACCAAACCTTTCTTATTTTCTTAATCAGTGCACATTAATTACTTTTAATATCTTTTTGATACAAGTGCAACAACTAAATTTTTTTTTTATTTTTTTTTGTGTAAATAAATTCCTAGGCATTGAAAATCCCAATCACCATAATGTTGCCATGTAGAAATTCACAATTTCACGGAATGCACAATTGTTAAAAAAAGATAAAATTGAATATAAGTGGAGAGGGAGAGGGAGAGGGGAGAGTTTCAGGAAGTTGATTTTAGGCAGTTCGATTTCACGCATCTAGCTTTCGCGTAGTTAGATTTAAGCGCAACTATATAGAGACTTAAAAACACATTATTCATTTGCGGCAAAAAGAATAAAGTAGAATAAAGTAAGTTTGGAGCAACACGATAATAACTTAGGATTGTATTATAAATCATGGAAATACATTCACATGTGAGTGGGGCTCATTCACCAAGTAAAACAAAGATTTTACAGTGATTTAGAGTGATTTAGACTAACATACTAACTGTTGTTTTTCAGGCGCCCACCAAAATTTGCTCCACCATTTTCTCCCAGAGACTCTCGCTCTCTTTCTCTCTTACTTGCAAAATGACTTTTACATACATATATATCTCAACATACAATTTTACATCAATACATGACAGAGTAAATAATCAATAATTTGTTTTTGTTGAGTGTGGAGAGTAATCGCGTAGGTGTTTAGGGTGTGGGAAATAGTCGCGGAATGAATGCTTGCCCATATCTATTTACCAAAATACATTAAATGCCTTGAATTCTTTGTTGTGATGCGGAATGATTCACGCAGTACTTTTGTTCTCACTTTAGTCCTTCCATCTTCAAACAGAGACGCAACCTGCAACAATACTTCTCACAACTATGGATGCTATCAGGGTGTTTATTGTGGTGGTTGGGATTATTATTTAAAACACTCCCCCTTAATCACAATTTCCACCATTGAAAATTTCCAAATAGTTTCTGAGATAAACAAAACTTTCGTGTGCCAATGGCTTTATGAAGATATCAACAAATTGTTCCTGTGACCTGCAGTGTTGCAACACAATTTCATCATTGTTAATCAACTCTATGATAAAATCACATTAGCATTAATATGCTTCGTCCTCTTCTGAAAGAGATACTTATTTGAAAATGCAATTGTTGAGGTCTTGTCGCAAAAAATAGTCGCTCCCTCTTGGTCATGGCGAAGATCCCTCAACATCCTTCTCATCCAAACTGCCTGGCACACTTTTGTTGTTGCTGCGACATATTCATCTTTTGTTGTTGACAATGACACTATTGGCTACTTCTTGGAGGCCCATGAAATGGCTCTGGAACCCAAATGAAAAATATATCCTGACGTGCTCTTTCTGTCATTGAAACTTCGTGCCCAATCACTGTTAGTGTAACCAACCAGCCTAAAATCACTTGCTGCCATGTACAAAATGCCATACTGTTTTGTCCCATTGACATACCTTAAAATATTTTTGTTGCTTTCCAATGTGTTTCCTTGGGTGTCTCCATGAACCTTGACACCAAACTTACTACATACATTATATCTGGCCTAGTGGTAGTCAAATACATCAAGCTGCCTGTCATGCTTTTGTATAATGTCGGATTGACATTGCTACTGTAATCTTCTTTGCTCAACTTCAACCCCATGACAGTTGGAGTTGGTGTGGTCTTTCTATTCTGGATTTTAAACCTCTCCAAAATGTTTGCCACATACTTTGATCGAGAGATAAAAATGACATTTTTTGTTTGCTTCACTTCTATGCCCAAAAAATATCTTAACAATCCCAAGTCATTCATTTCAAATTCACTCTTCATGAATTGTTTGAAATCAGCGATGAGGAAATCATCATTGCTTGTAAAAATTAAATCATCTACATATAAGACAACAATGAGAATCTTACCTTCGCTCTCTTTGATGTAGAGAGTGGGTTCACTATCACATTTCTCGAAACCATTATCCAACAAGTAGGCATCTATCTTGTTGTATCATGCATGTGGTGCTTGCTTCAACCCATAAACAGATTTCCTCAACTGATACACTTTGTTTTCTTGGCCTTCTACCTCATAACTAGGCGGTTGCGCAACATAAACTTCCTCTTTCAGCACTCCATTCAAGAATGTTGATTTTACGTCCATTTGATACACTCTCCATTTATGCTACGCGGAAATCACCACAAATGCGCGCACTCTCTCCATCCTCGCGACTGGCACGAACGTCTCCGCATAATATCTTCCATGATGCTTCTTGTATCCTTTGACAACTAGCCCTTCTTTGTGCCTTTCAATATTTCCCTCAATGTTACTTTTGGCCTTATAGACCCACTTCACTCCAATGACATGTTTTCCTATCGAAAGTTTCAATAACTCCCATGTGTCATTCATTTCTATTGCTTCTATTTCTTCCTCCATTGCCCGAACCCATTTTTCTTCTTTCACTTCATCTTCAAAATGGATTGTGTCATCTACATGACAAAACAAGGCAAATAAGGAATTTAGACCAGCACTAATATCAACTTCATCTTGCTCATAAATTTCATTTAAATTTCTGAATTTTGGTCTTATTGTGCTTGTTGAAGATGGGATTGACATGTCACTTCATGTTGCACTTTGTGATGTGCTTGGAGAAGCACTTGCTTGGCTGCATGAAACTATCCCATTATTTGTTGATGGTGTTGGTTGTTGCTTGCTTTGTTGCGCTTGAATAGGAGTAGAGGGAGTCACTGTTGAGGAATTACTTGTTGTTGTTAATTCCTCTTTATCTTCATGTGGTATACATGCTTTGACATTGTTTGTCTTTTCTAAACTTCCATCCCATGTTTCCTCTTTTATAAACTGCACATCTCTATTGATTATGACCTTTTGGTTAATAGATTGTAGAGTTTGTATGCTTTGGATTCATCACTATATCCAAAAAATATACATTTCTCCCCCTTGTTGTCCAACTTCTTCCTCAATTCATCTGAGACATGTGCATACGCCACACATCCAAAAACTATCGTGTGGGTGATACTATGCTTTATTCCACTCCATGCCTCTTTAAGAACTATGTTTTGGACTCTTTTGGTTCAACATCTATTCCAGATATATGTTGCACAAGTGACAACTTCAACCCAATAATCATTTGTCAAATTCTTTGCCTTCATCATACTCCTTTCCATTTCCATAATGGTCCTATTCTCCCTTTCTGCCACACCATTTTGTTGAGGTGTATACCTTGTTGTAAATTTCTTGTGAATTCCATGTCCCTTGCAAAATCCAAGGAAGTCATTTGAGATGTATTCTCCACCTCTGTCAGTCCTGAGGACTTTGATGTAGTGTCCACTTTACTTCTCAACAATATCTTTGTATTTGCGAAAGCACTCAAACACTTAAATTTTCTATTTTAAGAAATAGACCCATGTCTTCCTTGTGTAGTCATCTATGAAGGTCAATAAATAATGGCTTCCACCAATTGATGGTGTCCGCATTGGTCCATATAAATCTAAATGGACAATCTCCAAAGGTGCCTTTGCCCTTACTTACTTTCCTATTGGAATTGTCTCTCTATGTTGCTTGCCCAGGATACATCCTTCACATAGGATGTTCGGTTTTTCTATGAGTGTTAGTCCCTTCTCCATACATTTCTTATGCAACAAATTCAAACCTCCAAAGTTGAGATGACCAAATCTCAAATGCCATAACCAATTTTCATCTTTGACCTCTGCTTGAAAGTTTACTTGTATGACAGTTGCATCTTTTCTTCCATTCTCTTGTCATTTCATTGAGAGTTGTGCTTGTGCACCTTCCTTATGCAAATTTGATCTTATTTTTAGGGGAAACATTCTATTGTTTGTCACATGAACCTTTGCAATCAATTGCTTGCTTGGAGGTCTATCCAAAATTTTGCACACAACATTTTTGAAAAAGACATTGTAACCCTTTTGCATGAGTTGTCCAATGCTCATGAGGTTATGCTTCAGACGGGGGAAAAAGTAAAGATCTGAGATTTAATTCTTCTCCCCCTTCTTTGTTAGGATATTAACTCTTCATTTTCCCAGGACAGACACTTTGCTATCAGTCCCTAATGTCACTTCAGATTTTACGCTTTCATCTAGTTTGGAAAACATTTCTATGTTTCCTGACATGTGGTTGCTACACCCTGAATCTAGATACCATATATCACTTTGTTTTTCTTGTGCTACATTACAAGCTAAAAACATGTTATCATGGTTTTGACTTTCTTTTGTGAAATTTACACTTGGTTTGTTACTAATGTCATATTGCTTCTTTCTACATTCATTTGGATAATGACCATACTTCTTAGAGTAATGCCATTGAACTTGAGATTTATCATACCTATGACCTTATGCTTGATTTTGGCTTGGGCCTTGACATGGATTTTGATTGTTGCCTCTTCCATTTGAGCTTGAAGGGTTACTTCTTCCACCTTTATGTGGGCTTCTTCCTCTTCCTCTGGCATATGATCTTCCTCTGCCTCAACCTTGACCAAATGATACTTGTGTCTTGAAGGCATGCTCCAATGAGGAGCGTGTTCCTCTATTCAGTCTATGTTCATGAGAAAGCAATGATGCATTAAGTTCATCCACTGAGAACTGTGAGAGATCCTTTATTTCTTCGATTTCCACAACAATGGCATCAAACTTTGGTGGAAAACTTCTCAAAATTTTCTCAAATATTCTTCTTTCCTCAAGTGTCTCACCATGAGACTTGATTTGAGTAACCAACCCACTTACATGTTTAAAAAACAACTCTACATTCTTAGACTCTTTAATACAAAGTGTTACAAAATCTCTTCTCAACATTTGCAGCTTTACTTTCTTGACTTTTTCCATGTCTTGGTAGGTTGTCTGGAGGGTGTCCGATGCTTGCTTCGACTTCATTGCTGCTTCAACCCTCTGGAAAATACTTTCATGAACTGCTTGGAAAATATAGAACAGTGCTTTTGAATCCTTTTTCTTGTTGTCCCTTAACAAATCTCTTTATGCTGGAGATAAGGCATTGTATGATGCTGCATTTGCTGGTTCTTGAAAACCATTCTCCACCAAATCCCAAATGTCTTGAGAAGAAAATATGTCCTTCATTGTAATAGCCCAATATTCATAATTTTTTCCATTAAATTGAGGTATTCGAGGATTAGTAAAGCTTGTGATTGAGGTTTCCATTTCTTAGTGTAAGAAAAAAAACTTTCTACATGCTCGTAAATATGCTAAAAACAATATGCCCTCAAAACAATTTTAATTGCTAGTAAAAACACTTGTTTTTACACTAAAAGAGTTTAACCCGCTATAATACCATGTTAGAAAAAAATAGAACTGAATTTACCAGGAGAGGTAGATGGGAGAGTTTCATGAAGCTGATTTCGTGCAACTCGATTTCACGCAGCTAGCTTTGGTGCAACTAGATTTATGCATAGCTATATAGAGACTTAAAAACATAGTATTTACTCATGAAAACAAAAAAAAACTGAGTAAGTTTGGAGCAACACAATAATAACCTACGATTGAATTCTAAATCATGAAAATAAATTCACATGAGACTTCGGCTCGTTCACCAAGTAAAACAACACTTGCAAAATGACTTTAACATACATATTTATCTCAACATACAATTTTACATTAATACATGAGAGAGAAAATAATTAATAATTTGTTGTTGTTGAGTTTGGAGAATAATTTCACAAGTGTTCGGAGTATGGGCAATAGGCGTGGAATGATGCTTGCCCATATCTATTTACCAAAATAAATTAAAGGCCTTAAATTCTTTGCTGTGTTGAGGAATGGTTCACACGGTACTTCTGTTTTGGCTTCAGTCCTTCCATCTTCAAACAGAGATGCAAGCTGCAAAAATACTTCTGAAAAGTATGGTTGTTATAAAGGTGTTTAGTGCTGTGGTTGGGATTATTATTTCCATCTTAAAATGAGGAGCTTGCCTTCCTTGCCCCCCGGAGGGACAAGCGGCTTCGCACCTTAGGTGTATTTTCTTTCTTGCCTCTTTGCTGTGATATTGTGTAGGCACTGGTCACACAGGTACATTTCATTCCCCGCCCACCTTCCGTTGCTGCATGAATTCCTCACCTTCCCGTTGTTGCAATGTCTCGCCCTCCCTCCGTATTGAGATGAGGGGCCTTATTCTTCATAAAAAATTGTTGTTGGACTGAGATGCGTAGGTGTTCAAGTAGGCGAGTGACTGGAGGGGAATAGTGACCGGGGTAGTAGCGCGGCATAGAAGGATGGCGTAGTGCAAGGGCCTTAGGACCTTGCCGGTGATGTGGGGGATATATATTGTAGGCAGTTTGCTACCGTAGAATTGTACCGCGTAACGTAATAAGACCGTAAATGTGTTGTATTCCCCTATTGCTGCTCTAAATTGGTCCTTGCACTAGGAAGCGCAAGCCCCTCCGGGTCCTTGCCCCTCCTATTTCTTCTCTGGCGGCTTCGCACCTTCTTTTTTAGTGCTTAACTGCATTTGTTATACCCTAATTCACATTTAGACTGCTTTTTTCTATATTCGGGTTGGCTTCCCCCTCTCCTACTGCTGCCCCTCTCCTACTGCTGCTGTTGATATTCGGATCATATTCGGATTAGTATTCGGATTATATTCGGATTTCTATTCGGATTACATATTTGACGATTATTGCCTGCCTTAACTTTCTTTGTTTGGGGTCTCTCCTACTCCTATATTTCCTTATAACAGCACTTATTCGGGGCTGGTGATGCTGCCTGCTTGCATATATGATTGGCGCGCTGGGGTGAGTGCCGCCTGTACGTTTGATGATAATCACTATTTGTAGGTGAGCCGTTGTAGTAGTCTCGCTGTAAGGACCTTTCATCTTTGACTGAGCGCTCTGTAAGGCCTCTTTCCATCTTTGACTGAGCTCGAAGGGTCTAAGTGAAACAAAATCACTAGTAATCACTAGCCAAAATCAAGCCATTGTTGATCGCGTAAGCCCCCGCTGTGTGTGGTGCAGATGGATACCGTAAGGGAAAGATTGATCATGGAGTGAAGCGATGATAATCGCGCTAGTTAAGCCGTGTAGCTAACCGTGCAGATAGTGCACCATTGGTAAGCGTGTGGTAGCCGTAAGGCGTGATAACCGTAAGGGAGAGTGAGAGGGTGACACAGGTGACCTTTATAACGATATAATGCATGTATTCTTCTCCTCTCCTTAACAGTCGAGCACCTAAAGGTGATCGCGGCCTTAACAGTCGAGCCTGCTTATGCATCCTTATCAGTCGAGCCCCCTGTCGGGTCCTTGCACTAGGAAGCGCAAGCCCCTCCGGGACCTTTCTTTCTGAAAAGACAGAAACAATTGATCGATATGCTGGAAGGTGCGAAAGGTGCTGGAGCAGCTACAATTGCTTTAGCGGGAGCTGCTGGTCATTCATTATATATGTCATTATGCATTATCGTGAAACATCGACTTGATCAATCCCTAAATCTCACACCTCCATCCGAACCATCTCCAAGGGCATCTCCAATGGGAAGCATCTTTGGTTGAAGATGGCGAGGTTCACAAGGTCCCGGAGGGGCTTGCGCTTCCTAGTGCAAGGAGAGCTATACTTCCAAAGGCCCTCCCAATGCATCATAGGTAGGATAGCTATACTTCCACTCTGGCATTGTGGGTAGGCCGCTCACTCCTCCCCCTCCTTCCCCTCCTCTATTCTCGATAGATCCCCTATATATTGAAAGGGGGTAGGGTAGGCCGTCGATCTTAAGTAGATGAAAGAATGAGGAAGTTGAATAAGGGGGACTGTACGTTGGACACCATGTCCATGGAGGAATTCTGTATTCAGGGGGCGCGCTTGAACTGGTGCACTTTCCTAATCTATTTTCCTCTCCAATCGAAGGCTATCTTAACTCCGTCTCATGCTTCTTATATAACTAGTAAGTAAGTGGTCATACCCCCATAACTCTTAGGGTAAGCATCCCCATATAGCTTCCAGGGCAGTCATTTCCCTATAGCTCCCTAGCTAATAACCCTGTAATATCTCCATAGATCTCAGGATAGTCATCCCTCTTAAGGGCAGTCATACCCCTATAAACCTGTCATATCTCTATAGCTCCCTAGCCAGTAAGTGATCATACTTACATGGCTCTTAGAGCTGTCATACCTCCATGGCTCTTAGGGCTATCATACCTCCATGGCTCTTAGGATAATCATTCCCCTATAAATCTAAGGGTGGTTATCCCCTATAGCTTTCAGGGTGGTCATACCTCCATGGCTCTTCTTAGGATGGTTATACTCCTATAGCTCTTAAGACGGTCATACCTACATGGCTTTTAAGACAATCATTCCCCCATAACTCTAAGGGTGGTCATCACTCTCAGGACTGTCATATCCCTGCTCTCAAGGTGGGAAAACCCCTATAAATCTTAAGGGTGGTCCATCTATATCCATAGCTCTATTATCCCCCCACAGCTATCAGGGCAGTCATATCTCCATAGCTCTCAGGACGGGCCATCTCTCCATAGCTCTTAGGCTTGTAAATCCTCTATTGCTTTCAGCTAACCACTCCTTAGTGGGAGGGAATCCAAGGTCCCGGAGGGGCTTGCGCTTCCTAGTGCAAGGGAATATTCACTGCTCTAGGGTTACGTTACCTGGTATGCGAACCTTAACATCGATGACTTCGTAGTTCGTAGAGGGAAAACGGGCCCTTTATTTTATTCCCCTAAAGTCACTTTGGAATGTGTATTCAATCAAGTGAGTGCGTGTATTCAGCCAAGTGCTTGCATTTCATCATGCCCAGAACAGGCCTATTCGTGCCAAGACATACCATCAATGAATGGTGAGGTCGCTTGTATAATGAGTCTGTCACTTTCATCTGGAACTACTGATCTTATATATTTCATTAAGTCTTTACTATACGTAATAATGGTTCAATCCTTATACCTGCTTTAACCATTCAATGATTGCCTTATAATGCCTTATCCTGCCTACCTTATCTCTAGCTACCTTCTCCAGAGAGCGATAAGCATGGAGTCTCCATCTAGCTACCCTTATGAAAATAAATGAATACGAGGGCCCGATCAAATCATCTATTTGGCTAAATCAATTCATTGCTAATAAGCGCTCTTCCTTGTGGGGATAGATAGAGATGTAGATAGAGTGAGTATAAGCAGTATAAGGGGTATTAGTATGAGTCTGATGGCTGGGATATCTGGATGTTGAGATGGGTAGTAGTGGATCATAAGGCTAGTCTGAGTGTGTAAGATGGATGGAGAGTATGCCTGCTTGAATGATTGATTGATGCTCTAAAGTTTGATTGATTGATGGAATGGTGGGGTGAGATATGGGTGAGCAAGCAAGATGATGCCTCGCCTAGAATTCAAGCCTTCTCAATATGAGGCCTCGCCTAGCATTCAATCCTTCTTTTTACTCTTCGATGCCCCTGGCACAACACAACCTGGCTTATTGAGTTGAGTTCTTCTGGCCTTTGGCGTCACGCAAATGGCCTTTCAGAGGTTTGACCCACCGAACGATTCTGCCCTATGGAGCTAGCCAGCCGTATCAAGCTACCATCCCGCATCACGCCCGCATTCCCATTCCGCCCGCTTTATCCCCCTTCTATTGCTTCCCCGCTTCCCTCCCATACCCGCCTTCTCGCTTTCGTGCATCCCACGCCATTCCAACCGCATTCGTGCATCCCCGCATTCTACCCATTCTGCCCACTACTGCCTACACCTCGCCCCATTATGATGATAGCCACCGCTTATGAGGAAGGATGGCTCACCTGACTTAGGAAGGTTAGGAAGGATGGGTAGAATGCGGGGCAATGCGGCGTGCGTGCAACTATACTTTACCATTGTGAAATCTCCGTTGGAATAAGTAAGAATAACGTAGATAATATAATTCGCTAAGTGGTGGGTATACGCGTGGCTATGGGGCAAATATGTGTATCGTGTAAGCATAAAGTGTATCTTTGTATTGTCGCGCTATTGCATGTAGTGTGATCGCGGGTATTGAGGTATCGTTGCTAATGCGGGGCGTATGCGGGGGCTTTATGCGGTCGGCTCTATAACAACCGGGGGAGGCTAAAGGAATTACCAGTCGTCTATATGAACTAGGGTAGTCTATATGGAGAACCAGTCGTGTCTCTCTGAACCAGGGTAGTTGGCAGGTGCGTATTTAACATAAAGCGGGAATGGGTGAACAGCAATAACAGCAATAAAAGAAAGAACAGCATGGGTGAACGGAACGTGGGAAAGCGGATTGAATGGGAAGCGGGAATGATGAAATTGTCACCTACCTACTATCTATCTACCTACCTGCATGCTGGGGAGAAATACTTTTTATTTGCTACCGGCCATAGAGTCCCTCAATCCTGGGGATAATGTCCTCCCGTGAATGTAACCTCTCTCTCTATATTGTTTCATCTCTGTGCCGCTCAATTGAAGCCTATTGAAGACTGCCTGATGATCTTCCGTATGTGGTCCCTAATTTTCAATGGGGAAGGGGGGTCTTTCTTTCTTTTATCTCGGCATGGTAAATACGAGTACTCCCGGCAAGTACTAGTGGCTCTAAGCAAATAAGGCGATGTATGGAGGCTATGACTGGCATATTGATCTCCCTGGGATTTTGTACCGGCCATTTAGATTACAACCCTAATTAAGTACCATCCTTATATAGTAACCAGCATGAAGTAACCGGCATAGAAATCATAAAGATATATACCAATACCGGAAAAGAGTAACAAGCATTGGCACCTTAAATGTACTATTTCATTGGCAGACTTACATTGACCGGCGGATATGGGCTTTGGGCTCTTGTCAATGATCTAGGGAATGAGTTTCTTCAATGGGGATAAGATCTCCTCCTATGGGCTTACAGGTACTTACTGACTGATTTCCTATTGGCATACATAAATTGACCTTGCTTGTGGGAATGATGTTCATTTTCTCGGCTCTGACAGGCGGTGAGCAGTGGGTAAGGAGGGTAGGTTTTTGTTTTCACGCTTGTCTGGTTGGTTCCATTAAGGCCTTACTCCATGAGACCAGGGACTACTGAAGCTATGTTGATAAACCACCTCCTCACCTTTACCTTTTGCCGCCAGCAGGTACAACACCGGTTGAGCGTTATCAACCGTAGATCCCCTGTGCCCTAGATGTGTGGTTGGGTTGTCCATGCGGTACCAGTTTTGTGAACGGAAGAAGTTGGTTTATACATGACCAGCAGTTCTCCGCTGTGCTGCCCAGCAAGAAAGTACGTGTTCGTGCCAAGTTATCCTGTTTAGAGGGGATGGGAATAAGCCAATGGGACTAATCTATCTGGGGTTTACTACTCTACTACTAAGCTCACGTATTGGAGATGGGGCAATCCAACAACATATACTATATCCAATAGCGTAGAAAAGATGGATCATTTCTTCTTTGCCACTGCATCCAGGTTTTATACTGGTAGGAGACCGCAGGCCGCCTTAGAAAGGTTCCAAATAGGTGCACCAAACAACTTCTATCAGCATTACAAGGTGCATCTGAAGTTGAGTTGGATGTGTCCCTAGCGAAGGAAAGGGTGTGTCCATGCCTCTCATTTATTGCCTTGAGTCCTAATCATTAGTAGTGTGAGGTGGAACCAACCTTACAACTTCTCCATGCATGCATTCGTGCAACAAACAATCTGTTTAGTGTGTCCGTCCTAGTGTCCCAAAAGAAATGAGAGAATAACTAAAACTATCAACCTGTGACTCTATCACTCTCACAACCTAGTTTCCTTCCAGCTTCTCCCTACCTGCTGCTTCCTGAGATTTCACTTCTTCCTTCCGGACTCGCGCATAGAGAAGTTTCACTTGTCCATTAACAAATTATTGAAACTAGTTATAATGAGTGAGCTGTAGTGCAAGTTGTTCTAACTAATTAGCAATAGTTAAACTGATTTGATTGATTCACTTGAACAAAGCCGGCCAACTACTCGCTGCTTCTGCTTGCTGCTCTCCCTTGCTTGCTTTCCTGGCGTCGTGGTTCTCCCTCCTCCTCTCTGCTGCTCCTACCTATCCTCTCTGGCGAGTGTCATAAAAAAAGTAAGAAAGTAGAGTCCCTACATAGTATACCATAGTATACATAGTCTCCCAATTTTTGAGTAGTTATAAAAGTTCCTCCGTTAGTGTAAGTTCCGATTATTTCAATTAGTAGGATTAGTTTCATTAGTAGTGAGAAAGGCTCCTTCCTTTGCAATAGCAATAGGCTCCGACACAATTCATTAAACAAACAAAGGCTAGTCATCAAAGTAGAGTCTCTTCTATCTAGTGCACTAGTTCTAAGTAAATAAGTGCCTTAATTGGCATTCTGACTAAAGAATCGAATCCATTTTAGTTCCCCGATATAGCTAATCCAAACCCCCTAAAAAGAGGTTTCATTGAGCAACAACACCAAATTGGAAGAAGTTGTCATTTTGAAAAAGAAGTATCATTTCAACTATTGGCAGAGTTCACTACAGCTAATTAGAACTAGTTGGACTGAAGTTGAACTATTGGGTGGGACGTGTAAAGTTGTTGAACTACTACTAGTGGGACTAGTTTGATAGTCAGGCTTCGCGGTAGCAGCAAACAAAATAGTCGTTCGTTGTTAGAACTACAGAGCTTTATAACTCCATTGCAACTATCTATTTCACTACAGCTTATTAACTACTGCTAATTAGAACTAAGATTTCACTACTTGCAACAATCGAGACTCAACAAAGTTTTGAACAACTGAACTACAGCTTTATGTACTAGGAACATCATGAATAGAAGAACCAGGTGTTACTCAATGGGGAAAAGTCTCATATTTAGAGATTGAAACTTGAGATATTTCAATTATTCCAACCATTGGATTAAGGCCTTAGAAACTGCCTGAAGTCCATACTCGTAAGCTCTACTAGTTATTAGTGCATGGAAAAAGGCAGAGAGCTAGCAGTGTCCAGTATACCCACTCTACCTTTCAGTGAAAGGGTAATGGGTAAAGCGGTAATGTAACAGCATGAACAGCATGAATTTATCCCGGTCTCGGCTAGCGTAGCGGCAGCTCACACACAGTTTCATGTCTCGTCTATGCGGCAGGTTCCTTGTTCCCGGATATTGATCGGTAGCGCTCCATTTCAAGGGGTCAAGCGATAGCGATCTGTGAGCCTTTTGCAACCCAGTGCTCAAACCATTATGGGGGGAAGTATCTATCCAACCAAGCTCCTTCCTTCAAGGTTCGAAGCGTCTGTCCTGTTTAAGCGTATTGATTGCAAGGGGAACTAAGTAGCGGAAACACAATCAAGCAAGCAATATGATAAAAGCCAAGCTCAAGCAAGGTGCGAAGCCGCTTGTTCCCTCCGGGGGACAAGGGGTTTCGCTCATTATTCTTCTTCCCGCGGTAGCGCTCCAAGCTCAAGGGTTCAAGCAGTTGTATCTATCCAACCAAGCAGCATCAGAACCGTATCTGTTCCTTCTGTCTCATAGTGCTGTGGGACCTGGCCTCGACTTGGTATTGTTCCACAAATGCGTAAAGGTAGCAGAGTCTTTTGGATCGAATCTTGGATCGACAATGCTGCTTATAATTACGCTTTATTATATAAGTAATTACGCTTTAGCATCTACTGGGATCGTAGCTCAAATCATCGAGCATAATATCTTATACAAAGAAAGAGAAATTGAAAGTATATAAACAACCCTCGACCAGCAACGCCAATAAGTGTTGGACTTATCTTGGCTTTCTTCTTGCTAGAAGGACGGGCGGATCTTCGAATCAAGGACCGGACGGATGCTTCAAGTTCAGGGACGGATGCTGCTCCTAAAGCCATTCGTAACTCCATGAAAGGTGGGTGGTCGAACGCGGGCCTCTCCTAGTTTCGTATGCTGCTGCTTCGAACAATAGGGATTAGTTCCTATGCACTATGGTAGGGATTAGTTCCCACAGGTTGAGTGACAGCTTAGGGGTTTAGTTCCAATAGGGTCCGGTTTATCAGGTTGGTTTACCGATTAGTCCCCACAGGCCTTGAAAAGGTTGGTTTACCACCATTGGGGATTAGTCCACTGGGGCTTTTCTCCTCTCCACCTTAGAATTATATGCTCTACCTAGCTTATAAGGGTAAGCTCTACCTAGCTTATAAGGGGTAAGGAACCTTATATAGGGGTAGGGCTCCACTGAGGTGAGGAAGGTACAAAGCTATTCTCCACAACTTAGCAGGCTATTCTCCACTACCTTAAACCTTTTAAGGGGTTTGGGTCATAGGGTAGGTAGGGTTAGCCGGCGGAGGCTGTAATACATTTATAAGACTGAAACTAGAAGACTTCCGGGCGTCTAGTTATGGTAGATGAAATAGCTTAAGACTCAGCTTGTTCCCCCTGAGGGTAGACTGACCTGAGTGAAGGGGGAAGGTAAGGTACCGAACTGATAGCGGTGAGACGTTTCCCTCGAAGATTGCCTAGCTTCAAAGGCAGCGTGATAATTGGAAGAAATGGGTCGACTATGGCTGAGCAAAGGATGAGTCTAAATGGCATAATGAATATATGCGGGGTAATTTAGTTAGTCCGAGAAATAACCAGTCAAAGCGGCCATTCCAGTACCCGGGTATAGAGGAAGAAGAGACTAGGTAACCGTAGGCCGGGTAACAAGCAAATGATGCGTAGGAGGGTAGGAAGAGCATAAAAATGGTGTAATGAAGTGATTCGCCCGCCCTATTTATATATATTCGGGTAACAGATGCATATATTCGGGTTGTGTACGGTCAAATTAAATGAAAGTCCCTAAGTTTACCACTGTTCCCAAGGTCCCGGAGGGGCTTGCGCTTCCTAGTGCAAGGATTGTGCACATATATACCTCTTCCTGGACTATATACCCGCCCGCCGGGAGTAGGTAAACCAAGGTCCCGGAGGGGCTTGCGCTTCCTAGTGCAAGGAATAAGTAGCTCCAGAGCTATAGTACGTCGTTAAGATTGGTTCCGGGTATGGGTGAGAAGCGAGTCGATGGGGACATATATAAGTGGGCGGTCAAAGAAGAAGGTTTGTGGAAAGGATGCGACCGATTAAGTTAGATTTGGATTGTGGAAGTGTGGCGAGACTTTATAGGCTTGGCTCAAATAATATCCGGCCGGTAGGTAACTTGAAGTGAAAGAAAGCGTTGAAATGACTTGTTGCTACCCCAAGGATGGGTAGGATCTTAGCTTGCTGGATGAAATAAGGGTTTCCCTTCTGTTCGATGACCCGACCGTAGTTATGGGCATGTGTGTAAATGTTTGAGTAGCTGGGCCCACGTTTATCCCATTGAATATGGATGTAATTCAGTATCTATTGACCAACATCCCCGGTGGCGTTGCGCACTTACCCGAAAAAGATGCGGGTTGGGACGCAATAGATATCTGAGGGAAGCACTCGTTGGGAGCTAATTTCATCATTGTTAATCAACTCTGTGATAAAATGATATTTAGCATCAATATGCTTGGTCCTCTTGTGAAAGACATAATTCTTTGACAATGCTATTGCTGAGGTATTGTCGTAGAAAATAGTTGTTGTTCCCTCTTGGTCATGATGAAGATACCTCAACATCCTTCTCATCCAAACTGCCTGACATGCTGCTATTGTTGTTGCGACATATTCAGCTTATTTTGTTGATAGTGACACTATTGGCTGCTTCTTAGAGGCCCATGAAATGGCGCTAAAAGCCAAATGAAAAACATATCCTGATGTGCTCTTTCTGTCATCGACACTTCGTGCCTAATCACTGTCAGTGTAACCAACTAGACTGAAATCACTTGTTGCTGTCTACAAAATGCCATACCATTTTCTCCCATTGACATACCTTAGAATCATTTTTTTGCTTGCCACTGTGTCTCCTTGGGTGTCTCCATGAAACTTGACACCAAACATATTGCATACATTATATTCGGCCTAGTGGGGGTCAAATATATCAAGCTGCCTGTCATGATTTTGTATAATGTCAGATTGACATTGTTGTTGCAATCTTGTTTTCTCAACTTAAACCCCATGACAGTTGATGTTTGTGTGGACTTGTTGTTTTGCATTTTAAACCTCTCCAAAATGTTTGCCACATACTTTGCTTGAAAGATAAAAATGCCATTTTCTATTTTCTTCACTTCTATGCCCAAAAAATATCATAACAATTCCAAGTCACTCATTTCAAATTCACTCTTTATGACTTGTTTGAAATCAACGATGAGGAAATCATCACCGTTTGTAAAAATCAAATCATCTACATATAAGACGATAATGAGAATCTTACCTTCCCTCTCTTTGATGTAGAGAGTGGGTTCACTGTCACATTTGTCAAAAACAAATTGCAACAAGTAGGCATCTATCATGCTCTACAATCTGCTTGGTGCTTGCTTCGACCCATAAAGAGCTTTCCTCAACCGATACACTTTGTCTTCTTGGCCTTCTACCTCATAACCAGGCAGTTGCACAACATACACTTCATCTTTCAGCACTCCATTCAAGAATGCAAATTTTACATCCATTTGATATACTTTCCATTTATGATGGGCAACAATCGCCACAACTCCTCCCATTGTCTCCATCCTTGTAACTGGCATGATAGTCTCCGCGTAATCTTTTCCATGCTACTACATGTATCCTCTGATAACTAGCCTTTCTTTGTGCCTTTCAATCTTTCCCTCAATGTTAATTTTGGTCTTATAGACCCACTTTACTCCAATGACATGTTTTCCTTTCGGAAGGTTCACTAACTCCCATGTGTCATTCCTTTCTATTGCTTTTATTTCTTCCTCCATTGCCACAACCCATTTTTCTTCTTTGAGTGCATCCTTAAAATGGATTGGGTCATCTACATGAAAAAATAAGGAAAATAAGGAATTTAGACTAGCACTACTATCAACTTCATCTTGCTCATAAATTTCATTTAAATTTCTAAATTTTGGTCTTCTTATGCTTGATGAAGATGGGCTTGACATGTCACCTGATGTTTCGCTTTGTGGTGTGCTTGGAGAAGCACTCGCTTGGCTGCGTGAAGCTACCCTATTATTTGTTGACGGTGCTTCTTGTTGTCTGTTTTCTTGCGTTTGACTAGCAGTAGAAGGAGTCACTGTTGAGGAATTACTTCTTGTTATTAATTCCTCTTTGTCCTCATGTGGTATACATGCTTTGACAATAACTGTCTTTTCTAAACTTCCATCCCATGCTTCCTCTTCTATAAACTGCACATCTCTGCTAATTATGACCTTCTTAGTTAATGGATTGTAGAGTTTGTATGCTTTGGATTCATCACAATATCCAACAAATATACATTTCTCCCCCTTGTTTTCCAACTTATTCCTCAATTAATCTGGTACATGTGCATAGGCCACACATCCAAAAACTCTCATGTGGGTGACACTATGCTTTCTTCCACTCCATGCCTCTTTAGGAACTCCGTTCTTGAGACTTTTGGTTGGACATCTATTCAAGATATATGTTGCACAAGCGACAACTTTAGCCCAATAATCATTTGGAAAATGGTTTGCCTTCATCATACTCCTTGCCATTTCCATAATAGTCCTAATCTTCCTTTCTACCACACCATTTTACTGAGATGTATAACTTTTTGTAAATTGCTTGTGAATTCCATGCCGCCTGCAAAATCGAAGGAAGTCATTTGAGATGTATTCTCCACCTGTGTCAGTCCTGAGAACTTTGATGTAGTGTCCACTTTGCTTCTCAACAAGAGCTTTGTATTAGCAAAAGCGCTCAAACACTTCACTTTTCTGTTTTAAGAAATGGATCCATGTATTCCTTGTGTAATCATCTATGAAGTTCAATAAATAGTGGTTGCCACCAATTGATGGTGGCTGCATTGGTCGACATAAATCTAAGTGGACAATCTCCAAAGGTGACTTTTCCCTTACTGACTTTCCTGCTGGAAATGTCTCTCTATGTTGCTTTCCCAAGATACATCCTTCACATAGGTTGTTTGGTTTTTCTATGAGTGGTAGTCCCTTCACCATACATTTTTTATGCAGCAAATTCAAACATCCAAAGTTGAGATGACCAAATCACAAATTCCATAACCAATTTTCATCTTTAACCTCTATTTGAAAGTTTACTTTTATGACAACTGCATATTTTCTTCCATTCTCTTGTGAGTTAATTGAGAGTTGTGCTTGTGCACCTTCTTTCTACAAATTTGATCTTATTTTTAGTGGAAACATTCCATTGTTTGTCATTTGAACCTATGCAATTAGTTGTTTGCTTGGAGGTCTATCCAAAATTGTGCACACATCATTTTTGAAAAAGACATTGTAGCCCTTTTGTACGAGTTTTCCAATGCTCATGAAGTTATGATTCAAACCGGGGACAAAGTAAAGATCTGAGATGTACTTCTTCTCCCCCTTATTTGTTAGGATGTTAACTCTTCCTTTGCCCATGACAGAGACTTTTCTATCAGTCCCTAATGTGACATTATTTTTCACACTTTCATCTAGATTGCAAAGCATTTCTATGTTTCCTGACATGTGTTTGCTACACCCTGAATCTAGATACCATATATCACTTTGTTTTTCTTGTGCTACATTTCAAGCTAAAAACATGTTATCATTGTTTTGAATTCCTTTTGTGAAATTTACACTTGGTGTGTTACTAATGTCATATTGCTTCTTTCTACATTCATTTGCATAATGACCATACTTCTTACAGTAATGACATTGAACTTGAGATTTATCATACCTTGTGTTTTATGTTGGCTTGGGCCTTAACTTGGATTTTGATTGTTGCCTCTTCCATTTGAGCTTGAAGGGCTACTTCTTCCTCTTCCTCTAGCATATGATCTTCCTCTACCTCGACCTTGACCAAATGATACTTGTGTCTTGAAGGCATGCTCCAGTGAGGAGCTTGTTATTATATTCAGTCTATGTTCATGAGAAATCAGTGATACATTAGATCATCCACTGAGAACTGTGAGAGATATTTTGTCTCTTCTATGGCCACAACAATGGCATCAAACCTTGCTGGAAAACTTCTCAAAATTTTCTCAACTATTCCACTTTGCTCAACTATCTCACCATGAGACCTGATTTGAGTAACCAACCCACTTACATGTGTAAAAAACGAGTTTACATTCTCAGACTCTTTAGTACAAATTGTTCCAAAATCTCTTCTCAACATTTGTAGCTTTGTTATCTTGACGTTTTCCATGCCTTGGTAGGCTCTCTTAAGGGTGTCCCATGCTTGCTTGGACTTCGTTGCTGTTGCGACCCTTGGGAAAATGATTTCATGAACTGCTTGGAACATATAGAATAGGGATTTTGAATCCTTATTCCTGTTGTCCCTTAATAAATCTCTTTCTGCTAGAGATAAGGAATTGTATGTTGTTGCATCTGCTGGTTCTTCAAAACCATTCTCCACCAAATCCCAACTGTCTTGAGAAGAAAACAAGGCCTTCATTGTAATAGCCCAATAATAATAATTTTCTCCATTAAACTGAGGTATTTGAGGATTATTCAAGCTTGTCCTTGATGTTGCCATCTTTTAGCGTAAGAAAAAAAAATTCTACATGCTCGTAAATATGTTAAAAGAAATCTGCCCTCAAAACAATTTTAACTACTAGTAAAAACACTTGATTTTACACTATCAGAGTTTAACGCGCTTTGATACCATGTTAGGAAAAAATACAATTTAATTTATGCGGAGAGACAGAGGCGAGAGTTTCACGAAGCTAATTTCGTGCAACTAGCTTTCGCACAGCTAGATTTACGCGCATCTATACAGAGACTTAAAAACACAGTATTCGCTCACCAAAACAAAGTAGAGCAGATTAAGTTTGGAGAAACACAATAATAACTTAGGATTGAATTCTAAATCATGAAAATACATTCACATGAGACTTTAGCTCATTCACCAATTTAAACAAAGGTTTTATAGTGATTTACACTTCATGCAAAACAACACATAGTAAAACATAGTAACTGTTGTTTTTTACGTGCCCACCAAAATTTTCTCCACCATTTTCTCCTCAGAGACTCTGGCTCTCTTTCTCTCTTACTTGAAAATTACTTTTACATACATATTTATCTCAACATACGATTTTACATTCATGAAAGAGAAAATAATTAATAAGTTGTTGTTGTTGAGTGTGGAGAGTAATCGCCCAGGGGTTTGGAGTGTGGGTAATAGTCGCGGAATGAATTCTTGCACATATCTATTTACCAAAATACATAAAATGCCTTAAATTATTTTCTGTGTTGCGGAATGGTTCGCGCAGTACTTCTGTTCTGGCTTCAGTCCTTCCATCTTCAAACAGAGACGCAACCTGCAAAAATACTTCTAACAAGTATGCCTGCTATCAGGGTGTTTATTGCAGTGGTTGGGATTATTATTTCTAACACTATCCCTTAATCACAATTGTTTCCATTGACAATTTCCAAAAGTTTTCTGAGATAAAGAAAACTTTCACGTGCCAATGGCTTTGTGAAGATATCAGCAAATTGTTCCTGTCACCTATAGTGCTGCAACACGATTTCATCATTGTTAATCAACTCTCTAATAAAATGATATTTAGCATCAATATGCTTGGTCCTCTCGTGAAAAACAGAATTATTTGACAATGCAATTGTTGAGGTGTTGTCGTAGAAAATAGTTGTCGTTCCCTCTTGGTCATGATGAAGTTCCCTCATCTCATCCAAACTGCGTGACATGATGTTGTTGTTGCTGCGACATATTCAACTTATGTTGTTGATAGTGACACTATTCGCTGCTTCTTGGAGGCCCACGAAATGGATCTGAAACCCAAACAAAAAGCATATCTTGACATGCCCTTTTTGTCATCAACACTTCGTGCCCAATCACTGTCAGTGTAACCAACCAACCTAAAATCACTTGTTGTTGTGTACAAAATTCCATACTGTTTTGTCCCATTGACATACCTTAGAATCCTTTTTGCTACTTGCCAATGTGTCTCCTTGGGTGTCTCCATGAACCTTGACACCAAAATTATTTCATACATTATATTTAGCCTAGTGGTGGTCAAATACATCAAGTTGCCTATCATGCATTTGTCTAATGTCAGATTGACATTGTTGCTGCAATCTTCTTTGCTCAAATTCAACTTCATGATAGTTAAAGTTGGTGCGGACTTGTTGTTCTACATTTTGAACCTCTCCAAAATGTCTACCACATACTTTGCTTGAGAGATAAGAATGTCATTTTATGTTTGCTTCACTTCTATGCCAAAAAATATCTTAACAATCCCAAGTCAGTCATCTCAAATTTACTCTTCATGACTTGTTTGAAATCAGCAATGAGGAAATCATCACTGCTTGTCAAAATCAAATCATCTACATATAAGATGAAAATGAGAATCTTACCTTCCCTCTCTTTGATGTAGAGAGTGGGTTCACCATCACATTTGTCAAAACCACTGTCCAACAAGTAGGCATCTATCCTGTTGTACCATGTGTGTGGTCCTTGCTTCAACCCATAAAGAGTTTTCCTCAACCGATACACTTTGTCTTCTTAGCCATCTACATCATAACCAAGTGGTTGCACAACATACACTTCCTATTTGAGCATTCCATTCAAGAATGTTGATTTTACATCCATTTGATACACTTTCCATTTATGATGCACGACAATCGCCACAACTTTGTGCACTGTCTCCATCCTCACAACTGGCGCAAATGTCTCCACGTAATCTCTTCCATGTTGCTACTTGTATCCTTTGACAACTAGCCTTGCTTTGTGCCTTTCAATCTTTCCCTCAATGTTACTTTTTGTCTTATAGACCCACTTCATTGCAATGACATGTTTTCCTTTAGGAAGGTTCACTAACTCCCATGTGTCATTCCTTTCTATTGCTTCTATTTCTTCCTCCATTGTTGCAACCCATTTTTCCTCTTTGACTGCATCCTCAAAAAGGATTGGGTCATCTACATGAAAAGACAAGGCAAATAAGGAATTCAGACCGGTGCTACTATCAACATCATCTTGCTCATAAATTTCATTTAAATTTCTAAATTTTTGTCTTCTTGTGCTTGCTAAAGATGGGCTTGACATGTCACTTGGTGTTGCGCTTTGTAGTGTGCTTGGAGAAGCACTTGCTTGGCTACGCAATGTTGTCCTATTATTTGTTGATGGTGTTGCTTGCTACCTACTTTGTTGCTCTTGAATACGAGTAGAGGGAGTCACTGTTGAAGAATTACTTGCTGCTATTAATTCCCCTTTGTCCTCATGTGGTATACATGCTTTAACATTGACTGTGTTTTCTAAACTTCCATCACATGCTTTCGCTTCTATAAACTGCACATCTATGTTGATTATGACCTTCATGGTTAACAGGTTGTAGAGTTTGTATGCTCTGGATTCATCATTGTATCCAACAATTATACGTTTCTCCCCCTTGTTGTCCAACTTCTTCTTCGATTCATCCAGGACATGTGCATACACCACACATCCAAAAACTCTCATTCGGGTGACACTGTGCTTTCTTCCACTCCATGCCTCTTCAGGAACTATGTTCTAGATGATTTTGGTTCAACATATATTCAATATATATGTTGCACAAGCGACAACTTCATCCCAATAATCATTTGGAAAATTCTTTGCCTTCATCATACTCCTTGCCATTTCCATAATGGTCCTATTCTTTCTTTCTCCCACACCATTTTTCTGAGGTGTATACCTTGTTGTAAATTGCTTGTGAATTCCATGCCCCTTGCAAAAACGAAGGAAGTCATTTTAGATGTACTCTCCACCTCTGTCAGTCCTCAGGACTTTGATGTAGTGTCCACTTTTCTTCTCAACGAGAGCTTTGTATTGGCAAAAGCACTCAAACACTTCACTTTTATGTTTTAAGAAATAGACCCATGTCTTCCTTGTGTAGTCATATATGAAGGTGAATAAATAGTGGTTTCCACCAATTGATGGTGTCTACATTGGTCCACATAAATCTGAGTGGACAATCTCCAAAGGTGCCTTTGCCCTTATTGACTTTCTTGCTAGAAATGTCTCTCTATGTTGCTTGCCCAAGATACATCCTTCACATAGGTTGTCTGATTTTTCTATGAGTGGTAGACCCTTCACGATACCTTTCTTATGCAACAAATTCAAACCTCAAAAGTTGAGATGACCAGATCTCAAATGCCATGACCAATTTTCATCTTTGACCTCTTCTTAAAAGTTTACTTGTATGACAGCTGCATCTTTTCTTCCATTCTCTTGTGAGTTAATTGAGAGTTGTGCTTGTGCACCTTCTTTCTACAAATGTGATCTTATTTTTAGGTGAAACATTCTATTATTTTTCATCTGAACCTTTGCAATAAGTTGTTTGCTTGGAGGTCTATCCAAAATTGTGCACACATCATTCTTGAAAAAGACATTGTAACCCTTTTGTATGAGTTGTCCAAAGCTCATGAAGTTATGCTTCAGACGGGGGAAGACGTAAAAATCTGAGATGTACTTCTCCCCCATCTTTGTTAGGATATTAACTCTTCCTTTGCCCATGACAGAGACTTTGCTATCAGTCCCTAATGTCACTTCAGATTTCACACTTTCATCTAGATTGGAAAACATTTCTATGTTTCCTGACATGTGGTTGATACACCCTGAATCTGGATACCATATATCACTTTATTTTTCTTGTGCTACATTACAAGCTAAAAACATGTTATCATGGTTCTGACTTTCTTTTGTGAAATTTACACTTGGTTTGTTACTAATGTCATATTACTTTTTTCTACATTTATTTTCATAATGACCATAGTTCTTACAATAATGACATTGAACTTGAGGTTTATCATACCTCAAATCTTGTGCTTGATTTTGGCTTGGGCCTTGACTTGAATTTTGATTGTTGAATATTCCGTTTGAGCTTGAAGGGCTACTTCTTCCACCTCTGTGTGGACTTCTTTCTCTTCCTCTAGCATATGATCTTCCTCTTTCTCGACCTTGACCAAATGATACTTGTGTCTTGAAGGCATGGTCTAATAGGAGCTTGTTGCTCTATTCAGTCTATGCTCATCAGAAATCAGTGATGCGTTAAGCTCATCCACTGAGAACTATGAGAGATCCTTTGTCTCTTCTATGGCCACAACAATGGCATCAAACCTTGCTGGAAAACTTCTCAAAATTTTCTCAATTATTCTTCTTTCCTCAAGTGTCTCACCATGAGACCTGATTTGAGTAACCAACCCACTTACATGTGTAAAAAATGAGTCTACATTCTCAGATTCTTTAATACAAAGTGTTTCAAAGTCTTTTCTCAACATTTGCAACTTTGTTATCTTGACTTTTTCCATGCCTTGGTAGGCTATCTCGAGGGTGTCTCATGATTGCTTGGACTTCGTTGTCATGAAATGCTTGGAAAATATAGAACAGGGCTTTTGAATACTTCTTCCTGTTGTCCCATAACAAATCTCTTTCTATTGGAGATAAGGCATTTTATGTTGTTGCATCTGTTGGTTCTTCAAAACCATTCTCCAGCAAATCCCAAATGTCTTAAGAATAAAACAGGGCCTTCATTGTAATAGCCCAATAATCATAATTTTTGAGGTATTTGAGGATTAGTCAAGCTTGTGCTTGATGTTTCCATTTCTGATTGTATGAAAAAAAACTTTATACATAATAGTAGATATGATAAAAACAATTTTCCCTCAAAACAATTTTAACTACTAGTAAAGACACGTGTTTTTACACTAACAGAGTTTAACCTGCTCTGATACCATGTTAGAAAAAAATAGAATTGAATTTACGCGGAGAGACAGAGGGGAGAGTTTTGCGAAGCTGATTTTGGGCAGAGGGGAGAGTTTTGCGAAGCTGATTTGGGCAGTTAAATTTCACGCAGCTAGATTTACGCGCAGCTATACACAGACTTAAAAGCACAGTATTCACTCACGGCAAAAAAAACAAAGTAAAACAGATACATTCACATGAAATTGCAGCTCATCCACAAGTAAAACAAAAGTTTTACAGTGATTTACATTTCACACGGAATAACACAGTGAAACATTTCACACGGAATAACACAGTCAAACATAGTAACTATTGTTTTTCATGCGCCCACCAAAATTTACTCCACCATTTTCTCCTCACAGACTCTCGCTCTCTTTCTCTCTTACTTGGAAAATGACTTTTACATACATATTTATCTCAACATACAATTTTACATTAATACATGATAGAGCAAATAATTAATAAGTTTTTTGTCCGTTAGTGTGGAGAGTAATCGCGTATGTGTTTGGAATACTTCTACAAGTATAGTTGCTATCAAGGTGTTTATTGTGGTGGTTGGGATTATTATTTCCAACGACAAATGTTTGATTGAAAAAAACACCACTAATATGTAAAATGAAAAACTAAAGAAATGAAAATTGACGATTAATTTGAGCCTGCAGGTTGTGGCTAAATGGCATATTTTTTTTCTTTCAAAATTTTAATTTCCTCCTATTCGAACATAACAATGCACTAGAACTCTAATTCAAACACATTAGATGATTTGCAGATGCTACTGTTTCACGAAAAATGCCAAACGGGTCCTCTCCATGCATGGCCCACTGCTTCCAAAAGAGAGGGATCACAACAGACACATGATGGTCAAAATGTAAGACAAAATTAAGAGTATTTGTCAAAAGCATAAACCTCATAGCGCAAGCTACAACTTTCGAAGAATACTTGAACTCTTTCCCTCTGTGGGAAATAATTAAACATGTCTTCCAGCCATTGGAGACCCACGTTCCACAGTGATTGGTAGACACGTCTCTCTAGCACATCTCTATCCCATAAATCGTCCATGAATTTCTTAGCTAGCAATTCACAGTTGTCGTTTCCACAATGAAATCGTAATTGCTAGATCTAGCTCTCGTAGATAGATTGACCATCAGATTCTGGGAAATGATCCTGAATCTAGGATCGACAACGTTATTCTCACTAATGAGATGATACCCCAAGTTGGTGTCCAATTTGGAAATGAAGTCATAATTTTCGTAACGGAAGAAGCAATTCTCGAGCTGCACCCGAGCTTCCAGAGCGTTTGGACAGTCTAGGCGAATGGAGTTGAGGGAATAGGGAGAGCAGGCACGACAGTCCTAAAGAGACAAATCAGCTTTGCATTGGAGGCGCCCAAACACTTGGCTGCTTCCGACACTGTAAGCAGACGAGTTAAAACCCGTGAACAATGCATTGCGAGTTAGTATGTAGAGGATTTTTTCCAAGGTGCAAAAATGGAGAGCCATTCGAATACTTTTCCACATTGCAGTCGGAGTAGACGATGAGCTCGTTCGATGATTCTTCAGTGGGATTGGATGCAATATTGCATTCGACGTTGCCTCTTAAGAAAAGGATTAAGGTGAGGATGAGAATTAAAAGGGAGTGCCCCATAATTGAAGGGCGCTTTTCTTAAGCGGGGAATGCGATGCATACTCGCAGCACAACGCACGCCACTGTATTAATTAATCCTTTGCTAACCACTTGCATTATTTATTAAAAGGAAACCAAAGAGTTAGTGCTCGTGATGACGATCCTGCAACTTTTCCAGCGTCATTTTGGATAGTAGCTTCCACTAAATTGTGGCAATTGTTTACGAGGACGTGGCTGCCACCGAATTGTGAATTGTGGCTCATAGTAAACTCTCCATTGTCAAAGTGGGTTTGAGTGCCTAATATGACAAAGCATAGCACGATTTCTTACACGTTAATATGGATCTATAATATTTTCCCCTACAATGCTTGCAATTACCTGTTTTCACTGAGCGAAGGTAAGACCAAACAGATGTCAAAACAGCAAATGGACATAGGTCAAATTCAGATAAAAAAAAGGTAGAAAATGGCAAGGTGCTTTATCCCTTGTAATAGTTCAGAGAACAGATATCAGGTGTATATCAATCTTGATGTATAGTTCAGAGAACATATCTGGTGTATATCAATCTCGATGTGGCCAGTGTGGTGCACAGTACAAACTTCGTTTACATCAAAAAAAACTCAAGACAAGACCAGTGCACGATACACTGCAACAGAAAAAAGTAATATGGTCTAGGGACCGAACGAGAAAGAATTAAAAGTTGGTCCCATCAAGGGGAACGGTCCGCAGAAAAAATCTTCCGAGGGATTAGAAAATATACCAGGAAGCATGCACGATGATACTCAACGATTAGATCTCAAAGTAGTCCAGTTGTCACTCTCAACCATCAACCTCCACCTCGTATACGATGAAACCAGGGGGAAGAGGAAGACCTCGTTTGGAAAGTGCATTGGCCAAAGTGTTTTGTTTCTGGTATACGTGCTGAAAGGTGACAACGGAGAAGGTCGTTAGGAGATCATTGTTTTGTTGCATCCAGTTGCACAGTCAGGGAACCTCCAACGAGTGTTTCCCCTGAATTGAGTTCATCACTATCAGTGAGTCACGCAAGATCAGAAGGTTGTCTATTTCCATCTATGAGGAAACTTGCAGTGCACCCCATAAAGCTATCAATTCCACTCTGCATTTGTCGCCATCACCACCATGCCAGTGAAAGTGGTAATGAGTTGTGTGATCAAGTGCAAGGTAAACCCCATAGCCACAAAAGCCCCTCGAGGCGGTCTCATCAAAATGGCAGATAGGGAAGATTTTTTCTAGATCAACTAGTGTGATGTTCCTTCTAGGATCCAAGTGTATATAGGGGCTGACTTCTTGGAAATATTCAACATTGTTCATTGCCACCAGTTGGACATGAGGTTTTTTATCTTCGAAAATAAGCATGTATCTTTCTCGCCATATGCCCCATAACACATATAGTGGGATAGTCTGGTGTGCCTTAGCATGTAAAGACCAAGTGGTGAAGCATCCATAACCGAGACAGAGTCACTTGACATGGGGGCACCAAGAAGTATGGAGACCTCCGTGCAAACAACTGCAACAAAAGAACATTTTATGAATAGATGTGTGCAGTCCTCCGCATCCAACCCACACATGGGACATCTGTCGGGGCCCATGAAACCCTTCTCATTCAACTAGTCCCAAGTAAGAATACAGTTATGTAGGGCCAACCATGAGAAGCAATTGATTATAAGTGGGGAATTCCACTTCAACCATGTAGCAGTAGTAACATCAAATGGTAGTGATTGAGAAGAAAAAGTGATGTGGCCATATACTTCATTGACCGTAATGCAGTCGGTCTCAACATGTCCCCCCCACACCAATCGGTCTAAGCGCAGAGCGGGACAAATTGCAGCCATGTGGAGAGAGCAATGATATTCCTCCCATTCCTCGGCCAGTTGGTTTGGTAGTCCAATCTGCCCCAACATGTGGCCAAGAAGGAGCAACATTTGGGAGACAGGCCATGTCCCAAAGATTTGCTAGCGAAGTGATCCCCTGTGTGTGTAGAATATGAATCAAGGGTGTTGTAAGTGTATGGCAGCCATTCATACCTTTGATGACATCTAGGCTAACAAGAATTTTTCTACCATCCCTAAGCATGGACTACAAGTTTCTGCATAGCCATGGAATTCCCCGATGAAGACTACGCCAAACAATGGATGCACAAGATGTAGAGGGCGCCCCATCAACCACCCAATCGTCCACATTTGTCTGTGTAATGTATTTGTTGAACATGATTTTCTACCATAGGCCTTTAGCATAAAGAATCCTCCAGAGGGATGAGGCAAGGAGAGAAATATTGAAGCCTATGGAGTCAAGGAGTCCCCATCCACCAAAGTTTATGGTTTTCCATAAGGTACATAAAGTCACAAGGTGTTTCTTTTTTTTGTTCTTTGTGCCAGACCATAAGAAGGTAGCAATGGTATTGTCAATGTGGTGGATGATTGATTTTGGATATGAAAGAGATGCATCCAAAACACTGGGATGCTATGTAGAATTGCTTTGATCAGGGCAACACGGCCTCCCAAGGTGAGCGAGCGATGGTCCCACCAAGTCAGCTTCTTTTTGAACATTGTAATAAGCCACTCCCAGTCATGGGAGAGGTATTTGTTTGGTTTCAAAAAACATCCCAGGTATTTGAAGCCTTCAGTCGTGGAGGAAATATTTATCGCAAAAGATGCAGCAATAGAAAATATTATGTTCGAGCCTTGGTCATTAGCGATTAATTCTATTTTGGAGGAGTTGATGACTAAACCAGACGCCTTTCCAAATTTGTCAAATATCTTGTGGAATGTATTCCATTCTGTGATCTCGGTCGACCCAGCACACAACACATCATAAACAAACAGGAGGTGGGTCACCTTACAATTTCTTGAAATTTTATAGCCACTAATTTGTCTAGATTCCTTGATGGCGGTGATACTTCTGCCGAGGGTGTCCATGACCAGTATGAAAAGTAGTGGCAATAGAGAATAGCCTTACCTAAGTCCCCTGAAAACTTTAAAGAAATCTGTAGGTTCATCGTTGATGAGGACCACCATGGAAGTGGATTTAATGCAAGCCATGATCCACCAAACATGACAGTGTAGAATCCAATTTTGTATAAAATCATTGTGAGAAATCCCCAATCAACACAATTGAATGCATGTTTGAGATTAATCTTCACAAGACAAGATTTTAGCTTCTTGGATTTCACAGAACGAATACACTCTTGAGATATGGCATCCTAGACTCTCCTGTTAGACATAAAACTAAATTGCTCCAACAAAAAATATGGTGAAATAATCTTCTTTATCCTATTGGCTAAGAGTTTTGACATCATTTTATATGAAGAATTGCAAAGAGAAACTGGCCTATATTCAGAGAAAGTAAAGATTCTGATATTTTGGGAATTAAGGTAACAAAAGTAGAGTTGATGCCACATGGAATATGTCCATCGATTCTGACAGTCTCTGCCATTTTGACCAGCATAGAACCCATCAAATCAAAAAAATGCTAAAATAGTTTGATAAGCCAGCCGTCGAGGCCATGACTCTTGTCCTTGGCCATCTCCTTGATGGAATGTAGCAGCTCATCTTCTTTCATAGGGGTGTCCATGATTTCTATGTCCTCATCGTTGAGCACTATCAGGAACAAGTCCACCAAATCCATTTTTTATGTGATTTAATTTGTTCCCTATCCAAAAATTGATGTCTGAAATAGCGAAGAGCTTCCACATTTATGTATGTGTTATTGGATAGAGTATTCCCTGAATCATCTAGAATCTCCTAGATGGATTTTATTGGACTTCGCTTGCATGGAGCAAGGTGAAAAAAATTTGTATTGCGATCTTCACCTTTAATCCATGCTAGCCTACTTTTTTGCCTCCACTCATTTTCCTGGAGTTTGAGAATTTTATCCTGCTTGAGTGCCAAGTGTAATGTTTCCTGTGTTGTTGAAAAGAGAAGTAATTTGGAAGAATTAGATCTAAGAGATGTGCAATTTCGACTTCAATAGAATGAAGCTCCTTTTTCATGATGGATTGGCGGTTATATATATAGACTTTGACTTCAAATTTGAGCTGCATAAGCTTGTTCCTAACCCTCAGTATAGGATTTTTTGTATCATTAGTGACAAGGGTTCACCATATTTGATGGACTAAGGACTAGAAGTCTCGATCATTTATCCACGTTGTGTTGAATTTGAAAGGTAGATTCAGATGGTTTAGTTCATCGCACCATTCCAATATTATGGCATCATGGTCAAAGATATGTGAGGAAAATGTCCAAGAGCGAATCTGGTGCATCCTGTGGCATGTCTGGGAGTCCACAAAGAATTTTTGTTCCTTTTTATATACCCTCATCCCCATAACGTCCATTTCTCCATGTTGGGCATAGAGGGATGGGTGTTATGTCCCTAAGTGATTTGTGTTGGAATAGGTCTATGAAATGTCTAGCCAATGGGTCAGGTTTGGCCTTTTGTCCCCAGCATTCCATAGACCCCATCGTGAAGTTGAGATATCCAACAATGATCAATGGTTTGATGTCGAGTAGCCCAGATGTGTCGATTATATCCCAAAATGTTTTGTGGTTGGAGTATGGGTCGTAAATGTTCATAATCCATATCATGTGAGGGGATCCTCTGTGGTGGCCATTGAAGTTGATGCCCATGCATGACCTATATGCTTGTAAGTTGTAGATGTTTGGGTCCCAGATTGTAGCTAATCCACTAGAGTTGCCTTGTGAGCTCGTTGCACAAACATGCCAATTGGGACACATCCGAACAAGTATCTTTGTCGCCATTTCATTGGTCATCATTGTTTCATGCAATAGCACAATAGTGGGTTCTTTTGATATAATACCATGTTCCAAGGACCTTCTGGTTTGGGTAGATCCTAGGCCCCTAATATTCAGTGACATGATTTTAATTATGGAATGGAAGAGTCGGGGAACGGTGCTCAAAGATCCTGAAATTGTGAAGCCTCGATAGAATCATTTGATCCATTCAAAAATACAGGATCAAAAGAAGGATATAGTGTTTCTTCCATTGCCTTTGCAAATATGTTGTTAAGGTCTGTGCCCAATGTACCACAAAGGGAAATTCTTTTGTATCTAGTCCCTCTTTCTTTTTGTCGCATGTGCCCGAACCAATGTTCCCTTCTTCCTAGTTATTTTTCTTTATAGTGAGAGGGGCGATGTCCAATCCTGGGAATTTGTTTAATTCCTGTAGGTCGTCATCATCTGGGATTGCAACAGTTTCGGTGACAGTTCCTTTTTGTTTGAAAATAGGGGACAATAAGGAGTTTCTGCATGTTTTTTGGCCTTGGGTTTCGATTTCATTGCCCATCCTGTTAGGAGGAGACCAAATAGTATTGGAATTATTTTTTATCCATGAGACTTTACCCTTGTTCATTGTCAATCCTCCCTTTTTTGGAGCCCGATTCATTTCATCCATCGTTCCAATGTTATCCTATCGCATATGTGGTATGTCCATTGCGAGATCAGAAAAACTTTGTGTAGAGAAGCAACCATTGAGTACATGGCCTGACCAGTCATATTGATTTCTATTAGCTATTATCTCCTTAGCTTTCCATATGGAGCCTTAGATACGATTAGGACAGTTGGGCATGAGGTGTCTAATGTTGTGACAAATTAGACATTGAAAGGGTATTCCCGAGTAATCCACTGGTTGTCTTTTGTAGAACGTGCCCCATATATGTCAATAGCGGTCGATAGTCCATCAAACAAGTTGACTTCAACTAGGAACCATGCAACCTTTTTGTCCAATAGCCCCGTATAACCTTCATCCACATAATACAAGTTGCCATTTTTGTTGGCCAGTTCTCGAATCGCACCTAATGTCCATAGTTCAATTGGAAGTCTAGGAAATTTAACCCAAATGATCTTCCTCTTGAGGACCTCCATTACTGGATCAAAACCAACCTTCCATTTCTATAGTACCAAGAAACCTCTCCCCTTGACCCAGGCTAAAGCAGCAATTTTGATTGCATCATTTTCTTCTAGGAAATGAAATTTGAACCAACCATTCACCATCACACTGCCCTTAGGACGATATCTAAGGAGCGTAGCCCAACTATTTTGTACCTAGTTTTTTATCTGTACGCCATTCATTGGGGTGAACTCCCATATGCCGACCAGCATTCTCTTCCGTAAGCTTACCACATTTTCCCAATACAGGTCTACCCCCAGTATCAGCTTTTGTACTTCTTCCATTGCTCGAACAAGATTTTTTCTTTTTTCCTTCCTGGGATCCAGCTTCTGGTCCATTTGTTTCTTGTTTCGATCCTGGTCTACCATCGACACCTCTATGTTTAGTTCATGGTCAGGTAGATCAATGTGTTTATGTGGACACCATAGAAACCAGCTTCTCTCTGGTTCAACCTAACACTTCCAGTCAGTAACAGAAGATAGTAACATTCCTAACTTATGTTAGTATATTTTTACACAAAACCGAGTTGTTTCACGTGATCGCAGGCTTGTCACACAATATTGGATATGGATTATTAGTTGTGGTTGGATAAAAGGATTGGTTCATGGTAGTCGCCTATGCCTGTGTATTTTCGCCAGACATCAAGGATTCACAACTTCAAGCGGGAAAACATGATAGCTTGACCAATTTAAAAAAGGGACACCTTCGGTGTAAATATTATTTTGAATTTTAGAATATTTGGGTTAGTTTTTAATTAATAATGTAATTTTTTAATAATTATTATTTAATTTTATGTTGATGTTTAAAATTTTAATTGGTAAAAAAAAATGGATGTTGTTTTTTTATTTTTTATTTTAATTTTTGGTTGGAATATAGTGAAACAATTTATGGTTAGATTTTGCCTTTTTTCTATTTAACATTATGTTTTGAATGATAAATTGATTTAGTGCATTTCATTAATCTATGGTACACTTGGATTGCTCAAAGTTAATACATGATATTTGCAACCTTGGATATCCATTAGACACTCGAATTGTGCAAACTTCGTAGATCAAAGTAGATCAAACTTCTGACTCCATCAAATTTGTGTTAGATTTAGGATAAATTTGACTAGAAGGTATACCCTAAAACCCTCCAAAACATAAAACAATTAGACTACTACAAAAAGTTATACTCCACTTTTTCTTTATAACTTTTTTGGGTCATATTTTTTAGTTAATTTTGCTTAAAATGAGACAAAATTTGTTAGCGCAAATTTGAAGTGTATAGTCTACACAACCCAAAGTGTTCTAAAAGTTTTTAAAAATTCAAATTAAAAAAAAAAAAAATTTAAATAAATAAATATTGCTCATAATTTCAATCAAAATTACGTTCTCCAACTCCAAGGAAAAAAAATGCAATAAAAAGTTGTACCAAATTGGAAATTACCAAGAAAAACAAGAACATTTAACACTGAATTTTTCAATTCAGATTATCTAGGATAATTGAGATGAAGAAATGAAATTCCCCCATCCAATTTCAATTCCTAAAAGCGACATGATAGATGTTGAGATTTTATGAGAGTAGTTGAGAGAAAGAAATGAAATTATCAGTATTCAATTTCAAATCATCTAAATGACATGAAAGATGTTGACATTTTATAGTGATTAAGAAAAAGAAATAAAATACTCCCATCCAATATCAATTTCTAGAGTTGAGAGATATTGACATTTTATCTAGAATATTTGAAAGGAAGAAATAAAATACCCTCATCCACTATCAATTTTTAAAAAATTGACATAAAAGCCGTCCAATTTCAATTCCTATAAATGATGATAGCCATTGTCAATTGACAATGTTGTAAAAAAATTACTTGGACTCTCCATTTCCATCGTCTCTTGCTTTCAAGTCAATAGGGCACCCAATGGATTCATTTACGCACCCGGTCCATTGACGGTCCAAGTCAATGTCCTTGTCCACACCGATCTTACCCACTCTCCATTTCCATGGTCTCTTGTCAAGTCAATAGAGCAGCCATCTTACCAACTCTCCATATCTTACCAACTCTCCATTTCCATGGTCTCTGGTTTAAGTCAATAGCGCACCCAACGGATTCTTCTCCGCACTCGTCCAACTCTATATCCATGTCCACACAATTCGTCCTCTATCAATTTCCATGGTCTCTTGCTTTCAAGTCAATAGGGCACCCAATGGATTCATTTCTCATCCACTATCAATTTTTATAAATGACATGACAGCCATCCTATTTCAATTCATATAATTGAGATGGTAGCCATTGTCAATTAACAATGTTGTCAAGTCAATAGCGCACCCAACATTTTCTTCTCCGCACCCGGTCCAACGCTATCTCCGTGTCCACACTGATTCGTCCTTTTGATCACTTTACCTTTGCTATTTATATCTATGCGGCACACATCTGATGGCATATCAAAGAAGCCATTAAAGACGCAGATGAGAGAAATGAATATGGGTAGTGAAGCGATGACGATGAAAATGTTGATGCTTCTGTGGTTTGCGTTCATGGCAACTCCCACAGCTCTCCATATTGACAATCATGATGATTTTGTTGAATCGAAATCACCCATGGACGCACTTCTTCGCCACAGAAGGGACGTGTCGACGCTTTTGTCGTTCAGAGATGCAGTCATATCCGATCCATCTGGATCCCTCCTCGACTGGACACCACAAAATTCACACAACATCTGCTCCTGGAATGGAATCCGGTGCAGAAAGCGCACAAACAGAGTCGTGGCCGTGGCACTACCTGGCTTAGGATTGGAAGGTAGTCTCTCACCATCTCTGGGTACCCTTTCATTATTACGCACTTTGAATCTCTCTGGTAATAATTTCACAGGAAGAATTCCACCGGAAGTGGGGCAACTTAAAGCATTGAGCATATTTGACCTCAGCTTTAATTTGCTATGGGGTCCTATTCCAAAATCATTGTGCAACTGTACGCATCTTCAATGGATCAGACTGTCAGTTAACAGCTTGACTGGGACTATACCAACAGAATTCGGGCGTCTGGGCAAGTTGGAACATCTCCGCTTGAAGGAAAATAATCTTTCTGGAAGCATCCCATCTTCTCTGAGCAACTGCACGTCTCTCCGAGATGTGTCCATTGGACACAACAATCTGACAGGTCCAATTCCTCTTGAACTGGGCTCGCTGCAAAACTTAGAGTACCTGGCTCTCGAATCCAACAAGTTGGATGGCACCATTCCTCCATCTCTGGGGAACTGCTCTTCTCTCACGACTTTGTTTTTGGGGGACAACAAATTGTCAGGCACAATACCACCACAATTGGGAAAGTTGAGGGAGCTTGTTCAACTGTCTATTTATGGTCCGGGTAATATTTCAGGTGTGATCCCTTCTGAAATAGGAAATTGCAGCAAACTTCAATGGCTGGATTTAGAATATAACAAAATTCAGGGATCCATACCGATCAGTATGTTTCAGCTTCCCCTCTCTGCCTTGTTTCTCAATAACAATAATATGACTGGTGGTATACCTGAAGCCATTGCCAATTTAAGTCAGTTGACCTTCCTAGGTCTGGGTATAAATACGTTCTCCGGTGTCATCCCTGAATCCATTACCAAATTGAATCAATTAACCTATTTGGATCTTGGTACAAATATGTTAAAAGGCAGGATACCCCACGGAATTGGTAATTTGAGTATGCTGGAAAGGCTTTACTTTGATAATAACAATTTAATAGGTGGCATATCCCAAGAAATTGCCAATTTAACCCAGTTGATCAAAGTAAATTTGGGTGAAAATAATTTGACTGGACACATACCAGAAATACACTTTCCAGTGCCCATGAAATTTTTTCTGCTTATTCTAATAACTTTTTTGGGATCATGCCTGAATCTTTGGCCATTTGTACCCAACTTCAGATACCCGATTTAAGGAAAAACGAATTAACAGGGGAGCTTCCTCAATACCTTGCATTCTTCAATAACTTAAGAGTTTTATGCCTTGGTTATAACAAGTTCTATGGTAGTATTCCTTACTGGATTACAAATCTGAGGCAATTGCAAGTGTCGGATTTATGCACCAACAAATTTAGTGGAAGAATACCATCCAACCTCCAAATGCTAGATGGGTTCAAAATTCTTGGGTCTTCCCAACTTAGTGGTAATACACTATATCAGTATATGAGGATAGTGGAGAAAGGATTTGAATATAGTTTAACATATGTGCTAGCTACAAATACCATATTTGATTTGTCTAACAACAATCTTACTGAAGAAATACCTCCAAGCATAGGAAGTCTCATTAGTTTGAGACTATTGAATTTATCTGGAAATCAACTAAAAGGAACAATCCCTACATCTCTTGGTAAGATATCTACTTTGGAGCAGTTGGACTTGTCTAGAAATATTTTAAGTGGAGCAATTCCTCAAGAGCTCTCTACATTAACCATGTTGGCATCTTTGGACATTTCATGGAATAGACTTTGTGGTAAAATCCCAAAAGGAACACAGATTGACACTTTTAGTGAGACATCATTTGAAGGAAACAAATGCTTATGCGGTTATCCTTTGCAACCATGTAAGGAAGCAGTGAACAGTGACACATTGGAAGGTGTTGGAATTAGCAAAGGAAAAGGATGGCTAAGTCATGTTGATGAACATGTCTCATTATTTGCATTGGGATTGGGACTGGGGATTGGATTTGTTGGAGTTGTAAGTGTGATGATATTGTGGGATGATGCTAGACATTGGGTGATGCCCCCCAAGGTACAACCTTATTATGGAGTGTACAGATTCCCTAAATAGCTTGAAGGTTTGATCTATCTCCACCAATAAATTATGCTCACAAAAATTGTAAAATCATAACTATAATATTTTTCATAAAATTGTCAATTGGGTTATCTTAGGTGGTGAGGAGGAATGATCGTTATACTCTCCACCTAGGTGTAATTCATGTAATGCAATGTCCTCATATTCAGCATATTATTGTTATAAGACCTTGAGCTTCAAAAAATATCTTATGCTTACAAGCTAGAAAGTAAGTTCTTTTTACATGAAAAAATATATATATATATATATATTCTACTTTTAATATTAATATATATTTTGTTTTACAAACTATTTACATTATGTATAATGAATATAAATATGATATATGAAAAGTATAAAGTTCTAATAATGAAATAGTTAATTAGATTTAGTATAGGTGATTAGGAATAATGACGTTCCTTGAGTTTTAAAACTGTATTTTATTCCAAAACCCATTATCTAAGTATAAGAATGTTTCAAGAAAAATCAAATTACAATAACATATATACCCTTTTTCCATAAAAATACTATATATATATGAAATTTTATTTTTCTCAACCATTTATGTATCTCTTTTTTACTCTATGTTATATACTATTTACCTTACACAATCACATATTATTTACTTTTTATATCACCAATTTATATGGTTAATTTTGAAATTATTTTTTATAAATAATTTCAAATAAATTTATTATTCAAATTTCAAATTTAATTGAGAATATTTTTCTAAGTAAATATCACTATGATTTTATGAATCTTTGTTTAAACTTCAATTAGAAATTTATATTTATATGAAAAATTATTTATTGTGTAATCATCATTATTCCAAAATTGTTTTCATAAAGTCTTTCAATCAAATTTATTTAAAATATTATATTATATTATATTATTAAATAAAGATTAATTTTTTTTTTTATTTTTTTTTGTAAGCTGAGGTATGATTCCATTAATAGAAAAATAAGAAAACTATGTACATATAAATGCCGTCACCTGCCCCGAAGGGAAACCAGGTGAGCTTCAAAAATAACTCATGTCCAGGCAAAAGGAAGTATATGTTCAAGTTGTCTACCCAGGAAAGAAAACACTACTATTCAACCTTAACATACTAAACAAAGCTGCGAAGACTGAACTGAAATGAAAGCCCTCTATGATAGCAAAACTACAAAAAAGAGTGATATAAAAAACCGTCAGACGCTACTGCTTCATGTCCTCTAGCTGGATATCAGGTTCCACCTTAACAATGCCACCATCTTTGATCAGCTGGACCAACTTATCGATCTTCCTGTCCTGCATCATGAGAGTAATTTGTAGATTCTTCAGTTCTTTTTTCAGATTCTCTTGGGCAATCTCCACCATTTCCGCTGCTACTTGTTCCATGGACTTGGCAAGCAAACGCTTCAGACCCCAATATACATGCAGAGATTGTTTATATAGGGACATCCGCCCTCTGGTGTGGCCAGGGTCAGGAAGATAATGCTCCCAATCAGCCATCTCCGGATCCGATTGTTCCTGCAGCACCTCCTCCTCCAGGTGATCAACAATCCTCCGAACATTAGGATGGGTTTCCTGCATGTAGGCGCTCTCGGTTTCCTTCAATTTGCGTCGCATATCCCTCTTTCCTCGCCCCCTTCCAGGAATCTCAGTGTTGCAACCTTCCTCGCGAGCGCGGGTCGGACCACGACCGCGTGCACGACCGCGGCCCCTTCGGCCTCTACCGCGACCGCGACTTCCATAAACCTCCTCGTCATCATCATCCGCTGGACTACTATCATCCTCCGCAGCATCTTCATCTCCGGCACCCACTGAGCTAGAATGCCACATCCATTTGCCAACCTTGCCAACCGAGGTCGGCCGTCGCAACTCTGCTCCAGAATTCTCCCCGATATCTCCTGCCTGGTCATCCGATTCCTCTGAGATATCGACATGTATAGAACGCAAAGCTTCATTAGCTGCATGTTTCCCCTGCTCCTCCAAAGTCACCCCCTGACTACGCGTTCGTCTTCCCTCAGAGCGGACTGCAGCCATTGTTACAGACAGCAGTTGCGCAATCTGTCTGGACGGCAAACCGAAACTAATCCCCCTCACGAAATAAAGCTGGGACAGAGAGAAACCAATTCTTCTACAAGCATGGAAGAGGAAACCGGTTGCATGGAGCCTTATACCAGTCGACCACCTTTCGTTGTCATTGTGAGGTAGCGCCCAAACTTGGTCATTATTACACGTCGTGGGATGAAGGTGTTGATGTGATGAGCACTGTGTCCTCCCGATGCCACCGCATACCCACAACAATACCAATTCTGCCGTCGGCCTTGGGATGGGCAGTTCATCGCATGTCTGCATTAAATTATGCTGCCAAATGGGAAGGTGTGCGGATTTGTACCTGATCCCACCGCAACGTTCTTTATGATGCCGCTCCTTTCGTCCCCAGATCATTATGTGAAGGGTGCTAAACGGTCCTGTCGCGCCCAGTGGCATCATCATTATCCTGGCGGATGATGGCTGCCAGCTCAGCCCAGCGTGGATCCTCATGTATCAGACCCCAGCTACCATCCAACACCCGATCCGATTCACCACTTGCCCAATTGGCGAGATAATCTGCCGCCCGATTGCCACGGCGCAGGACATGGGTAAGTGTTATATAATCAATCTGCCGCAGCTGTCCTTCAATATCCTGGATAATGGCAGCAACCCTCCAGCTCTTGGCGACGTGATCCCATGGTTGTCCCCGCTGCAGTTTCCGGAGCATGTCAATGACGATTTGGGAATCGCCTTCTATAACCAGATTGCGATAGCCATTCCTTACCGCAATGCGAATGCCATGGTAAGCCCCCCAGAGCTCCGCCTCGTTATTGGACATCTCCCCCCCCCATTCCGCATATGCCCAACGCGACCTCCCTCTGTTGTTGCGGAAAATCCCACCCCAGCCTGCCTCCCCAGGATTACCCTTTGACGCACCGTCGAAGGACAGTTTAATTTGATGTTCGCCTGGGAGGCGAAAATAATTGGGGCTCTGCATACGCTGTGGACTACGCCGATCAGTGTTTGGGTATAACATCGTAAAATCGATGTTCAATTTGGTTAATATTCGCTGCTCTTCCGCATTTAATTTCCAGTCCTCCTCTTCCCAAGATTCAGAGAGGACGGTTTCCTTCATCGACCGACATATCACCTCCCATATGCCTGCCTGACAGCAGCTGCGTCCCTGGAAAATTCGCCGATTGCGTTCCTTCCACACCTCCCAAATGATAAAACCCAACGATAGACTCCATAGCCTCCTGACAAGTTTGCTGTGAAAATTCCCCACTCCCCATTGTAAAATGGTACCCCTAAGACTGTCAGGGTCCCTATTCAAATAACCAAAGAGACTCCGAATTTCCTCCCACAGGCTTTGGATATACAAACAGCGACTTAACAAGTGCTCCTGTGTCTCAAATTCCTTGTTACATAAAGAACAGCAGGAGGGACCAATCATACCTCGTTTCTGGAGATTATCCCACGTCAAGATCCTACCTCGGCACACCAACCATGCAAAAATTGTAACCTTTGGCCACCATTTTGCTGCCCAGAGTTTTTGCCAAGGCGTTGGGTCAGCCATTGCATCCTCCTTTGTTAGCCAGTAATAAGCCTCTTTCACTGTAAACATACCTTGCGGTGCTTTCCCCCAGCGAAGGATATCATTGCCTGGACGTATCCGAATTTTGCGCGAGTCTAATTCTCTAATATACAGTTGTTGAATCTCCATATTTATTCTCGCATTCCATTCAGGAGGTCTCTTCCATGCACGCCATACTTCATTCAGCCCTGCCGGGCGCCAATAATCCTTAACATATTCTAGTCCGGCCTGCTGTGCCCCAACTTGAAGGTCATGTATAGTTGGATGGCTCTCCAGCTTGTCCCGTTTTTGCCAAGCATCCGTCCAGAAGCACGCTAAATTACCATCACGGACTTCCCAGAATGCAAAGTCCCGAACCAGAGTTTTGTTATTTCTTGCAAGCTCCCAAATGTGCGATCCACGTGGGGTTTATTCTACCCGGAGGCGGCCTGCTACTGAACGTGGCATATTGTATTTGTGAGTCCAGATTCTTTTCCAGATATCCTTACCCCCCTGCACCCATCTCCACCATAACTTCGCCCCTAAAACCTTATTAACGAACTCCAAATCCCTGATACCAAGACCGCCCTCCTCTTTCCGTTTAATTACTTGTTGCCATGAGACCAATGTCCATTTTCTTTGCTGATTGGCCCCCTCCCAAAGAAATTTACCGAAGATTTCCCTTAATTTACAGAAAACGCCCTTAGGAGCAGGCAGAATGGATAAGGGGTAAATAGGAATGGATAACAAAACTGATTTTAAAAGGACAACCCGACTAGCAAAATTCAATATTCTAAACGACCAATTTTGCAGTCGTTTTCGAATCCTATCCACTAGAGTTTGCCAATTCTTTATACGCATTGAATTAATAGCTAATTGAATGCCTAAATACCTGGTGGGTAATTCACCCTGCCGGAAGCCTAGCACATGAGTTAAATGGGCCTTAACAGCTTCAGGTGTATTGAAAATAAAGGTACAAGATTTATCATTGTTGATGGCCATACCTGAAGCGGACATAAAACCCTCTAAGACTCGCTTAAAGCCCCTTACCTCTCTGAGCGATGCTTCTCCAAACAACATTAAATCATCAACAAATTGCTGATGTGTTATGATAAGGTCGGCTCCCCATAAGCGAATGCCTTTGAGTCCTCCTGTCCTGATTTACTGATTAATTTTCCTGCTTAATCCTTGCATAGCCAAGATGAATAAAAAAGGCGAGAGAGGGTCGCCCTGTCTGATACCCCTTGTGGCCTTAAACGGAGCCGAAGGTATCCCATTAATCAATATGGAGAAATTCGGAGTGGAGACAAGGTTAATGATCCAATCTATCCATCTATGGTCAAACCCATAAGCTTCTAGGACTGCTCGTAGATAATCCCAATGCAAACGATCATATGCTTTCGATAAATCCAGCTTCATGAGCATCCCTGGTCGCTTCCTCTATTTTAAAGAATGTATCACCTCCTGGGAGACCACAATTCCATCCAAAATTTGTCGCCCCTCCACAAAACCTGTCTGCTCAGGCGCAATCAAGGTGGGTAAAAGAGGTTTCAGCCTTTTCGCTATCACTATAGATATAATCTTATAAATGAAATTACATAGGGCTATTGGCCTGAACCCCTGGGGTTCATCCGATGTCGTAGTCTTGGGGATCAAAGTGAAGAAAGTTGAGTTTAGAGCTGACCATACTTGCTGTCGGATTCGTGATTCCTCCACCACTGCCAGGATGTCTGGCCCTAAAAATTTCCAACTGGCCTGAAAGAATTCAATGGTATAGCCATCTGGACCCGGAGCCTTATTTTTAGGCATGTTCATCACTACTTCTTCTACCTCTTCCAGAGTAACTACCCGCATTAATGCCATATTCTGGTATGCTGTAAGAGTTCTTGGGATATCTCTACATATATTATTAATAGCCTCCCGGCGATCCCGTTGGGTTTCCGTGAGTACCCCCCGAAAAGAGTCCACTAACGTCTTTTCAATAACGGCCTGCTCCACCTCTCTTTCCCCCGCAACATTCTTGATAGAGAAAATCCTATTCCGCTGCCTATGTTGAATCATGGCTTGATGAAAAAATTTTGTATTCCTCTCACCTGCTCTTAACCATCGAACCCTAGATTTTTGGCGCCATAAAATCTCTTCCTGCTTGCGACGTTCCTCTAACTGGCTTATTAGACAGCCCTCCTCGCGACTGGTAGCTTCATCTCGACCTTCCAATATTATTCTTTGCTGTAAAATCTCCAGGGAACCTTCCAACCTCTGCCTAGCCTCGTGAATATTTCCAAACTCTTTGCGATTCCACTCTTTAATTTTCTGTTTGAGTTCCTTAAGCTTCAGCTGAATTGTATGCATACTTCCATTGCCGCGACTAGTGCATTGACTCCACCAGAGTTCCATTTGTTGAACAAATTGGGGATCCCGCAACCAAAAAGATTCAAAACGAAAAGGCTTTCTCCCTTTGATTTTCTTTATGTCCACCTCCAAACGAATGGGCCAGTGATCTGAGCCGATGCTAGGGAGAATGGTAGCTTCAATGAAAACATCTCTATTTAAAATTGGCTCAGATAATAAGAAGCGGTCCAGGCGAGAGGCAATTTGGTGATGTCCTCCACGCCGGTTATTCCAGGTATGTATACCATTGATGGTATGTATGTCCACTAATCTTAACTCCCTGATCAAATCGTTAAACTCCTCCATAAGTGAATCTTCTCTCCTAACCCCGCCTCTTTTTTCACCTAAATTATGAATGAGATTGAAATCCCCCCCAATCATCCACGGAATATGCGGAAGAAGGTTCCTCATAGTATGGAGGTTCCTCAAGAACACCTGCCTATCTCGATGAATATGGGGCCCGTAGACCCCTGTAAACAGAATACGTTCCCCCATCCCGACTAACCGAAACACCCCTGAAAGAATTCTTGGAAGAGAATACCAATGTTCAAAAATTACCTCCTCCGGGTTCCACAAAACGGCCAATCCTCCTGTTGTTGCTATTGCATCTAGAGCCATAACCTCATAGCCAAGTTTCAGTTTCTTAACAATTTCGTCCAGTTGTTGACTTTCCACTTTCGTTTCCTGAAGTACCAAAATACAGGGTTTATCTCTCATTACACGTTCCTTCAAATATCGATGCTGCCCTCGACTATTAAGTCCCCGTATATTCCAGCTTAATACTATCATTTAAAATTTTCGAGGGTTTGGGACAAATACCTCAGACAGAGGTATCACCTTTCCTGAGTTTACCAGATTCTCACCCACTGCTTGAATGGATTCATTCAACGTGCGTCGCCCTTTCTTCCTACCGATCTTACCTAGACTATCCCCTTCCTGAGCGTTGTGTATCAACCGCGAGTCTAAACAACCAGCCGTCTTCTCCTTGTACCGTTGAAAGGTTTCCTTATATAATTGTTTCTCATTCTCTGGGATGAATCGTTCATCCAATTTTTTCCACTCAGTAAGCAACGTTTTGAGAATGGATTCTTCCTCGATACCCACGACCTTTAGAATTTCCTGCCCCTTCGAAGATGGAGCGATAGTCTTATCATCGCGAGATTTGTCTTCGCCTTCCAGTTCCCGACTTGGACTTCGACTCTTCCTCTTGCCATCCTTGATAATTTCCATCGGTGCACTGACGTTGCTTTCCAGGTCCTGTCCAAGGAGGTTGGTGTCCTTACCCTGAGTTCCTTCGGCGACCTCCGTTTGCAAAATAGTATACGGATTTTGACTTGCAGGGATGGTATTTTGAGCGGGGTTGTGGACTTTAATATTCCCAGGAGGTGGTCTCCTTTTCCGCTGCACATCTTGAAAGCCGGAGGCTTCCCCATTTTTCCTTTCACCTGGTTGAGCAGCCTCAGACGTATCCTGTGTGGCCATTGGTTGATGACTTTGGAGGTTAGTAGTCAGCGGTTGTTTAGTACTCTGGGGGAAATCCCTGGCAAGGTGACCATAAACATGACAACGTCGACATCGAAACGGGATGTGCTCATAATCAATAGGTTGCTACCAAATTTCGTCCTGATACTCCAGCTCAATAAAGTCTGGTAAGGGAGCTGAGATTTCCATATACACACAAATTCTTGCGTACGAGGTATATTTACCCCTCTTTGTGGTTTCAGCCACCTTAACAAATGAACCAATTGAGTTTCCAATCCCTTCTAAGATTTCTGGATCCCAAAATTCATCTGGGAGCCCAAAAAAATTGATACATATATAGTAGTCATATATAGTGGACATGTATTCACTAATTTACTTATTTATTAATTTTCTTTAGTAACTCAAAACCCACTTTTCTTTTCTCACACTTTTATCTGAATTTGAATTCCTTGTTTCTCCTTCTTCTCTTTTATTCATAGATGCACTAGTAATTAAAAATTTCTTATATTATATTTCATGCACATTTAAAATACATTTAACTTCAACTGATTTTAAATAAGCTGTTTCATTTCTCTTAGTTGCAAAATGTACTAATATATATGCTCAATAAATCAATCAACCATGCAAGTTAACTTTTCACATATATTAATTGAAATGCACATGCTAACTCAAACATATTTGCAAAATAGCCATATTTCAATATATACTCAACTTACAATCGATAACCAATACTAAGGGTACAATGCTTCTCCAAGCTCTTTTAGAGTTACTTTTCAATAAGTACCATATCATGGGTGCCATGTTCAAGCATGCCCTTCAAATATCCATCATTCTTGATAGGGTAAGTGGTGCGCCTATTCAATCCATGTTCACCCAACATTCATTGTCTTTGTAAGAGACTATTCTCATTATTGAATTAGGATTCCTTGTTAATGCGTGCCCCTTAAATATACCCCATAAGTGATTACATTCATGGCCTACTCCTCATGATAGTATGCAATCTCTAAGTAAAAACATTATAATATTTTCGATCCAAGCCACAAATGAGGAGTGCTAGTAAGGGGACAGAGGAATTATGTTCCTCCTCTCTGGATGATACCATGTACACATACATGAAACCTAATTTTTCCTTTCGGAAATTGATTGGAAGACATATTCCTTGAGCCTATGCATGCCTAATTCAACACATCTAATTATTCCATGTCCAAAAGTTAAATCCATAGTGCATATAATGTTGATGTAATCCTATGTTAATGTATAAATGTTTTTTTCTTGGCAAATTGGACAAACCATAATGAGTATCTAAAAATAATTTCGATGTAAATATGGCAATTTCAATTTATCATAGTTATAGGAGATGATAACATGAGCTGGATCATTTCAATGTACATTTTATCTATCCATATTTCACCAATGTACATTTTTTCTATCCATATTTCACATAAAGATTTAAATAACTTCAAATTTATCATCATATCAATCAAAACCAACCACATTAATAAAGAAATATGAGATTATTCTCATAGCACAAGTCAATAAACCAAATGATTTAATAAACAAAATTCCCTTAAATAATAAATTCTAATCTATTGAATGGATCAAAACAAATGGCCACTATAGTGAGATTAATTTTTGTATAGGGAGGTACTTCAATCATAGAAACAAATTTAGGATGGATAGATTTTAGGTGTATCCAAGTTTGTAATGAGTAGATTTGAAAATGGAATATTAAATGGGTATTGTTACTTAAAAATTAGTTAAAGAATGAATAATGAGTATGGTTATTTGAAAAATGTAAACAATACAATACTTGCATTAATTTTGTTGTGTTTAGTTTTCAATTATTACCTTAGTTTTAATCTTAGAATAAATGTTCTACATATTGTTTTTTTCAACAAGAAAAAAATTATAATTTTCATTATAAATTGGAAATGACATTATGTTTACGTATCAATGTGCATTCAAAATTTGGCTGATAACCATCCAAAATGTAGAAAATTGTTCCTGAAACATGCCCATGTCGTGTCCAATAATATTTCCAACATACATAAGGAAGCAAAAAATGGCAACATTAAATACAGAATCTCCCAGTCATATAAGTATTTTATCAGATTAAAAACATTATAACTAGTCTTGTTAATGCGTTAGCTGTAGGAAATCTATGAATGACCTATAATAGTATTCCAACAAATTTTCACCAAACTTCTCAAAGATTTTCCAAATCTATTATGGAGTTTCTTTCCTTGTAAATGTCACAACATGAGACCTGATCAAAATCATGTTTTAATTGGAAAATATCTTCTAAAATAGGAAATAATGTGTGGATGTGAAATTTTTTAATCTGATTATATGAATTTATAACAATTTTTGAAGAATTTTTCGGTGAAAATCACAAGGAGAAATTTTTGTCCACGCGTTTCGAACCAACTAGTGTGGTTCATCGTCAGGACAAGTTAAATGAGCAGATCTGGCTATGCACTTTAAATAGATAGGGCAGAATATCCACTGACTCAGGTTTCACGATGAGGTAACAGCTAAAAAGACAACTTCTAAATTTGACCTGATAACGGCTTGTTTGACCATGATAAGAGGTATTATATTAATTTATATTATTTATTTTTTTATTTTTGTATAAAGGAAATTTCAATTATTAATATAGAATAACATAAAATAAATTAATTACAAATCAATTAATTTTAAATATATTAATAAACCTAAAAAAAATTTGTTAGAAATGTATATTAGAATAGGTAAAATCATTAAATGACAATCATAAATAAATAATTTTAAATATATTAATTAATAAGAATAAAATTAATTTTGAACAGTTAAATAAAAATATGAGTTATAACGGTTAGTTTCACCGTGATAAGGGGGTATATATATATATATATATATATATATATATATATATATATATACACACACGGTTATAGAATAAATTAATATAATAAAATAGGTAAAACATAAATAAATTAATTTCAAATATATTAATAAAGTAAAATTAATAATAATAATAATAATAATAACATAAATAATTAAATTAATAAAATTAATTTTAAAATATTAGTTAGAAATATAAATATTCCAATTTTTTTTTTTTTATAACAATTATTGAGTCATCACATTTGCCATTAGCTAAATAATCTCCATCAATAAAATTCCCTATGGTAAGACTGATCAACTTCTTCAACAATAATATTACGTGGAATATGAATAGACTCTGAAGCATGTAGAAGCGAGAGATCTTACAATGACCTTTGATGCCACTTTGTCACAGGTTGAATACTTATCTTGAAATATTTCTTTATTCCTTGATCTCCAAATTCCCAAACAGATCAGTGGAGGTAAACTTTTATTCTTTTTTTGAATTTCCTAATCCCACCACCATTTCAAGGCCTCAATGATAAACTCTACCTTCCAATTTGTGGAAATGTTCTCCACATGACCAATATTTTTGTTTTAAGGTTTCGGTGGAAAAATTAATGGTCTTACAAATTCACTTGAAATTTGGGGAATTTTTTGCTCTATTAGTGGAACATGGGGAAAATTTGCAGGATGATGCCAGATTTTGTGCAATTTGTAGAGTAAATAGTGGAGAAACTATGAGAGGTCATAACATCTCTAGTTTTTGACCAAATTCCATGCAAAAAGAGGCTAGGTAGCCATTTTTGGACATACTGGACTCATTGGAGCAAGTTTTAGTATTAAAGGACCACTTCTAGATAGGATTTTTGAAAATTGAAGCCTATGGGTGCCATGGTCAACCAGAGTGTTGATTTAGTTTGTGGAGGAGTTTGAAGATGGAGATGACCTTGGAGGGGTTTTCCAGCCTCCTTGTGTTTTTTGCAACAGCCATTATATCAGTGATGTAGTTTTTATTCCTCTTTTTTCTATATCTATTTTGGAGAAGAGACTTGTTTATGTACTTCAAGTGGATTGTGGTATTGTTTATGCTCTTTGAAGTTGGAGTATGGGGTCTTTGTGTAATATGCCTATGCTTGTTGAAGGTTTACATGTTTGACTCTAGGTTAACATGTGTATGGAGTGAGACCTCTTGTAGAAGTTGTTTCTTTGAAGGAGAAACTAACCATTCCATTTCAGCACTTTATGTACTCTTGTTTTTCTAGACATTGAGAAAAATGAGAAGGTGTCATGCCATTTGAGCTGATCCAGGGAGACGTAACCCACGAGGGGTGAAATCCTCTAATAATGGTCAGTGTATTAATGATTGATGCATGTTTCCATTTAATGTTTTGATTTCATGTTTAAGTTTTTTCATGTAATTAACAGAAAACACACATAAAAACTCATGTTTTTACTTGCTTTTTTGGAGTACAAACCTCAAGAACTTTTTTGGAGTACAAACCTCAAGAACTTTTTTGTATTCTAGTGAGGTTCTTAGCATAGAAATCTAATATTCCAAATTCATATCAAGTTGGTATCATATAATTGGTTTTCTTTGTGCAAGGAGGAATTGACTGTTGTTTGCAAGTGAATGTGTTTTGAAGCTCAAGTGAGGAGAAGGTTTTGGAAAGGGGAGAAAGATTGTTACAATCTCTACCACTAGTTCTACCTCAAGTTGCAGTGGAAGCTTTAGGCAAAGCATGTCCCAAGGAGGAGAGCCTGCAAGAATGTCATGTTGATTTGGGGTAGCATCGAACGTTATCTAGCCATGAAAATTGGTGGAGAGGCTAAAGCATGTGAGATCTCCAAGACCCATAAACGGTTTGAGGAAATTCTGCACGATGAAGGAGATATTAAAATAATTACTATTTTAATGGGTTCCTAAGTCTAAACTCAGGAAAATAAAAATATTAATGGGTATTAATATAAAATTGGGTTAGAAGGTTCTAAATGACATGGATCAAGCCAATTCTAATCTTAGCCATTGATTAGAGATGTAATCTCGGCTGTTGAAGACTAAATAGAGAATGTATAAGAGGAGGCTTTAGGGTCAGTTGGAGATACACCAGAGTGATCAGTGAGTTCGATTTTCTAGAACGGGGCTTGCTAAGAGAAATTGAACCAGTGATCAGAGTTGCAGCGAGGGGCAGTGAGTACAAGGCAGAGAGGTAGAGATAGTGCTGAAAGACCAGCGCAGAGGCAGAGAGGCAGACACAGAGATAGAGGGGGCCATACAGAGGCCAGCAGTGACTGCAGAGAGGCCAGAAGGGCCCGCGTCACCCATGCAGAGGGCAAGAGAGGGTGCACAAAGCCTTAGAGGGCTAACGCAAAGGCTTTAAAGCTTATGTAAAGGCCAGGAGGGCTAATGAAGTGCTTCAGATTGTGCTGAAAAGGATTTCGAGGGGCATACTATCAGAATATCTTTATCCAAAGAGAGGTATTATTTCCGAATTATTTATCTCTGTCGAGTAAGCCAATTTGGCATCTAGTGTACTTAAGAAAAGCTACTTAATAATAAAACCCTCAGAACTCTTGCACCGATTTTCCCAAGTTGGTTTTTTCTAGGCCAATTGGCCAAAAATAACAGTGTCCCTTGTGTGTTTGTCTATTTCTTTTAGCTATTGATCTGTAGGTGGTTGAGACTGTATTGTGTTTGTTTTAGTTTTTATATGGTTAAATGACTTGTTAGTAAATAAACAAGTAGGTGAAATAAACCAGATAGTGTAGGAAGAATTTCTAACAGGTCAGACTTAGAAATTCCAACATGGTATCAGAGAGTTGCATATCATAGTAGAGCTGAAGGTGCCAGATGAATCAGAGAATTTGCAGCAGAAACAACTATCCTGAGTGAAAAAACTTGTTCCTAGGCATAAAGCAGTAGAGAAGGGTTGATGCAGAGGGCCTGTGTCATTAGTTCGAGCCAGAGAGAGGCCATTGCAGAGGCTGAAGAAGGCAGAAGAGGCTCACTAAGAGTTGCGCAAATACCAGGAGGGTTGACGTAGTTGAGGGATAAAATAAGCCTTTTGAGGATTGCGCAGAGCCTAGAAGCTCGGTCCTTTAGTTGTTGGGGCATAGGAACTTGTGGGCAGATTGCGGGTAGTGAAGCTGGTGGGGTGATGTTGCTGCGGAGACTGAACAATACCTAACGAGGAAAAACCAAGGTAGAGGGAGTCACTATCCAGGCAGATTTATAGCCAAGGAATATACATCAGTGTTGCAGGTGCATAGGAGATCGAAGAGTTGTGATTTGACGGTTGGCAAGAGGATTTCCAGGAGGGAAATCGAGACTCAAAGGGAGTCTAGCAAAGGACTTCTAGGAGGGAAGTAGAGACTCAAAGGATATGAAAAGAAGAGCAGAGAGATGGCCATGAATGGACTGAGGGATCAGGACAGGTTGGACAAGACGTCGAACTTTTTCATCTAGAAGGTGAGGATCCTATGCGTTCTAGATAAACATCGTATCAAGACCTTCGCCTTGAGAATTGTGGCTATATCAATCGACCCAACTGAAAATGAAATGTATGACGATGCGATGGCCAAGGCGAAATGCATAATCCTTGATGGGGTCAAGGATCATGTGGTCCAACATATGCCGAGAAGGAGACGAGAAAGGAAATGTGGGATACCTTGAAGACATTGTATCAAGGCACTTCTGTGGAGAGGAAGATGCTCCTGGAGAATGAGCTACGATGATACCTAATCTAGATTTAAACAGGAATGTAACAATTTATAGATATAACCATAAGTACAAAGATGCACTAGAAATAACACTTCATTTCATTAATATCAAACACTGAAATATGCTTACAAACAGAAAGGAAATAAGACTAGCTCGGGCGATGGTAGCTTATCTCTGAGAAGAAATGTGGTGGCTACATGTCTCAGAGCTGTGTTACAATGAGGCTCCAATGCCTATTTATTATTGAGAGACAATGGAAAACCCTAGACATCTATAAACCTAACCCTAGGAGATGAAGCGCCAAACTATGGGCCTCGTTTGGGTAAATTGGTACATCAATTTCCCGGGGTCATAACTTTGGCATATGATCTCCGTTTGACATGCACAATACCTCATTAGAAATATCTATCTAAGGAATACAATGTTTGAGTGAGCAACATGGTCTGAGACCCATGTTGCTTTTATTTTTCCCGAAAAACATCATTTAGGGCCTCAAAATGGCTCCGGAAGTTCATGACGTGAAAAACAACCAAAATAGTAAATTGTGCTACAAATAAGGAAACTAAAAAACTGAAAGAAACAATGGTGGGGGTCCAAGTGGAATAGGAGGGTGGCCACTAATATTCACTTGGATCATTCCTCCTCACTTAGGAAGAAATGGTCCCCATTGCGTTGAGTTCCTCCATGAGATGAGGAAAATTTTGTTGAACTTGGTGCCCGGTGAGCCACTTGCCCTAGTGAAGGAGTTGGCCTACTTTGAAAACTCGATATAGTTTGATGCTTTGTTGTCGAGTTTTCTTGATCTATGTGTCCACGATACGATCAGTTGTGGCTTGTTCCATGCAATCTGGATTTAACTCTGTAGGTGTGAGTTGTTCTGCAATGTTTGATATGTCTAGCAATTGTGGGAAGTATGGTCAAAGGTGGTCCACATTGAACACTAGGTGCATACCAAGGAATGGGGGAATGTTGAGCTCAAATGCATTGTCTCCCATAGTGTTGATAATGGTGAAAGGACCATAACGAAGTGGTCTAAGTTTTTGATAGGCTCTGCTAAGGCATTCCTTTTGAAAATGCAACCAGACATTGTCACCCACCTGAAACTTGTGTGCCACCCAATGTTGGTCATGTCGTTGCTTGTACTTGGCATATGATTTCTCCATAATTTCGTGGAAATTCTGGTAGATATGGTGGATGTGCTTAATGAAGTTGTTTTCCTTATCCGTTTTGGACTGGACATGAGCCAAATCTGTTGGAGTAGCTACAAATGTTATGGCCACATTAATGGGACATAGTGGATGGAATCCCAAGCCCACTTAAAAAGGGTTGTGGTCAGTCGAGCTGTGGAGAGCCTGGTTATAGTTGTGCTGGACATAGGGGAGGCTCTCATCCCATGTGCATGGATGCTTTGAGTTGTACATATGCAAAATGTCTACGATCATCCTGTTGACGACCTATGTCTAGCCATCAATTTGGGGATGGAAAGCTGTGGACTTAGTGAGCTTGGTGTCCAGCATCAACTAGAGACTGGACAAAAATGTCCTGAGGAACTTGCTATCCTAATATGAGATGATAGACTGTGGGATCCAAAAGTGTACCAACACTCGTTCAAAGAAGAGTTTAGCAATGGCTTCTGCTATGATATTCTTCTTGTATGCCATTGTAATGGCCATCTTCGAGAATCTGTCGACGACCAAAAAACATAGTCATTTCCATGCTTAGTATAAGGAAGGCCTGACATGTAATCCATGGAGATGGATTCCCAAGGTCAACTAGGGGTAAGCAGTGGAGTATAGAAGCCTTGCTTCTTGATGGTCGGTTTTGCAATGACGCAACTAGTGCTAGATCTGATGTATTTCCTGACATCTTGTCGAATATTTAGCCAATAGAAATACTTCTGCAGTATTGCCACTGTTTTCTTGACCCCAAAATGCGCAATGACCTGACTGTAGTGTACTTCCCAAACCATCTTGGCACGCTTGCTTGAAGGAACAAAAAGGTGTCCCATGTGGCATAATAGGGCATCTTGGAGGTGAAAATATGGAACTTGCTGACCCTCCAAGAGAGTCTGGTATGTGTGGCTGAATTCTAGCTTGCTTTTGTAGAGAAGTGGCTAATGAGAAGTCTCGTTCCCACAAGAGTTGAGCATGGTGGATAACGCCATGATCGATGGTCAGCTGAGGGAATCTACAACATTATTGGTGTTTCCCTTATTATACTTGATATTCAAATGGAACTGTTTCAGGTATGTGGACCACTTCTGATGGTGATCATTCTACAACTTCCCTTGTGTCTATACACACTGCAAAGGTCAATGGTATGTGTGGATGATTGTTTCCTTCCCCAAAATGTAATGTTTTCATTGTCAGTAGGCTTGCACTTTGGAATACATCTCTTTGTCATAAGAAGGATACTTCTATATTGTGTGTAAAAGTGTCTCACAATGATATGCCACTGGATGCCCTTGTTGAGTAAGGACTACCCCAAAATCATAGTCATAGGCATCTATCTCAATCTCAAATGGTTGTTGTAAGTCTCGCAATGTGAGAACTGGTGCAGAGAAGAGGCGATGTTTCAACTCTGTGAATGCCTTCTGTTTAGATTCAGACCAAAAGTATTTTTCTTTCGCTCCTCCCTCGGTGACTTGACTCAAGGGCCAATTGATATGAGAGAATCCCAACACGAACCTGCGGTAGAAATTGGCAAGACCCAGAAAGCTGCAGAGCTCTGTCAGAGTGGTTGGAGCTGGTCAATACCGAATGACTTGGATCTTCGCTAGATCCACATGCACCCCTAGTTCATCAATAATGTATCCCAGATACTAAACTTGGGTCATGCCAAAAGTTCATTTCTCCAAATTGGCACATAGCTTATGTTGCCACAATGTTTGGAGAACCTGTCAGATGTGGTGGAGGTGCTCTTCCCAACTCTCTCTGAAGATGAGGATGTCATCCAAGTATACCACTACAAATGAGTTGGTAAATGGTCGCAAGATTTCATCCATCAGCCTCATGAAGGTTGCAGGAGCATTCATCAACCCAAAAGGCATAACCAACCATTCGAAAAGGCCCTCCTTGGCTTTGAAGGTAGTCTTCCACACATCGGAGGGCTCGATTACTACCTGGTGATATCTTGATTTCAAGTAGATCTTGCTCAAATATTTTCCCCCCTTCAGTTGGTACAGAAGGTCATTAATCCATGGGATCGGGTACCTATTCCGGACAGTAATCTTGTTCAGCACCCGATAGTCAATACAAATTCTCCATGTCCCATCCTTCTTCTGTACCAACACGATCGGGCTCCCACAAGGTGATGAACTCTGTCAGATGTGACCTTTCTGCAACAACTCTTGAATCTGCCTATTGATTTCGTCGTTCTCCAGAACGAAGCACTGATAGATTGGTACATTGGGTAGCGACGCACCTAGGATTAGATCGATGGAGTGTTTAACCTGACAGTGTAGAAGTACCCCTCTGAGGGAGGTGAAGATGTCCTCATACTCCTCCATGACCTTGTCCATCTATTGTTGGCGTGCATAGGGGCCCTGTCTAGAGGTCATGGCCACCATCACGGAAACGAATTTCCTAGTTTTGGAAATGAGCTTACTGCATTGTTTTGCAGTAACCAAAGAGATGGCGGTAGGCGATGCTACCTATGGTATCTTGTACAAATTATTTCCCTAAATAACAATAATAACACGCATTGACTCATACATAGCATGTCTCTTCCATAAGTATGGTTGGCATAATAATAAATCACAAATATCAAGGGGAGCAATATCACATAATACCTCATCTCTGAAGGGCTTGATGTTGTATGGAAGGCGACATTTTTGGCTCACATGAAGATCCCGTCCTTGGTGAAGCCACTCGATGGTGTACGGTTATGGATGTGTTGTGGTCAATATGCTCAGATGCTTCATGATTTTTCCTGAAATGAGGTACTTTTGGCTCCCACTTCCAACAATGAATTGTAGCGGGGAACTCTTTAGCCACATCTGGGAGTGGAAGAGGTGCTCCTCCTCCTCTGGATCTTTGGGTTCCTCTTTCTTGATTTTCTTGGTGGCAATGGTGGCGTTGGGCTCCGCATCAATAATCTGCTACCCTTTGTCATACCCCTTGTCGGGTTCTGACTGAGAGTCAGAACATGCATCTAATTCCAAATCCTTCAGCTCGAGCACTAGTGATTGCTTGACTCGAAACTCACTTTTGTTGTGAGTGGAGCTCTTATGGAACTGACACCACTTTCTTGTGTCCTTCTTTGCCTTCGCAATGTTATTCTTTGCTTGTGGCTTTGGCAGGTTTTCCAGGGCCACCGCACCTTGGCTTTGTCCTTTGTTATGCAGTTTGGGGGCACCTTTCCCTTCCTTTGGATTCACAGATCCAAAGTCTCGCTTCTTCTGTTTAATTTTTTTTTGGATCTTGACGGCATATCGGTATGCCTTACCGAGCGAGGAGATGTCCAGGAACTCCATCTCATCTTGGATGTACCTGTGTAGTTAGTCGTGGTACTTGAGAACCAAATGATTCTCAAAATCCTTAATACCCAAATTTGTGCGAAGGGTATGAAAAACAAAGGTAAACTCTAGCACATCTTGGTCCCTTCCCTATCGCGGCGTTGTCCACTTTATGTATTTATCCTCATAGCTCCTGACAGGGTAGTACTGCTCCTTGATGGCATCTCAGAATGAGTTCCAATGTGCGACTGGAAACAATATGTTCTTACTTTCATCCTTTCACTCACAGTAGGTTTCCCACTAGTCCTTGACATGGGGGGCTGCTTTGAGAAGTGAAAAAGTGATCTTTTCCTGGCTGGAAAAATCATGAATGGAAAATTTTCCTTCTAGCATATTTAACCATTTATCTACAGCATTTGGATCTATCTGACCCTCAAATATGGAAATGTCAAAGTTAACCTGTACCTTAAAGGGTGTGGTGCTTCCAGAGTAGCTGCTAGAAGTAGAGGCGTCGCCCTTGGGTAGTTGCTGAAGAATCTGAGGAAAGTTTTCCATCATCGCATTCCTCTATCACTCGAGGGCTTCTTCAAGAAAGATTTTGATAAGATCTCCTGCCCCCTCTTCTTTCTTTTCATCTATCATGGGAGGTCGTCGAGATTTGCAAGGCTAGTCTTCCAAAGGTTCGACCAGTTCAAGCTCTAACTCCTTATATCCCGACCTCGTTGGGGACATGCAAAGAAAAATAGAGAAAGAGAAAACCACTCTGATACCACTGATTTGGATTTAAACAGGAACACAACAATTTACATATATAACCATAAATACAAAGATGGAGCAAAAATAACACTTCATTTCATTAATATCAAATACTGAAATATGCATACAAACAGAATGGAAATAAGACTAGCTCACGCAATGGTATCTTATCTCTGAGAAGAGATGTGGCAGCTACGTGCCTCTGAACTGTGTTACAATGAGGCTCCAAGGCCTATTTATTATTGAGAAACAATGGAATACCCTAAACATCCAAAAACCTAACCCTACGAGATGAAGCGCCAAACTATGGGCCCCTTTTGGGTAAATTGGTACATCAACTTCTCGGGGTTGTAACTTTGGCATATGATCTTTGTTTGACGTGCACAATACCTCGTTAGAAGGATCTATTTGAGGAACAAAACTTCTGATGAGAAACATTGAGTAAAGACCCATGTTGCTCCCGGTTTTCTAAAAAAAAAACCTCCTTTAGGGCCTCAAAATGGCTCTGGAAATTTAGGACTCAAAAACACCAAAAATAGTAAATTGTGCTACAAATAAGGAAATTGAAAAACTTAAAGAAACAATCATGGGGTTCAAAGTGGAATAGGCAGGCGGCCACCAATATCCACCTGGATCAATACCAGATGCAGAAATGGGAGTAGATAAATCACTTCCTCAGAAGGTTGTAGGAGATATGACACCAACTGACTTTCATAGGGGCCACTCCGATCAAGAGTTAATGGTGAGCATTTCCCTGAACACAATTTCTAAGGAGTGGGAGACATTCATCCAAAGAACTTTGGGTAGATCAAATCTTCTAGGATGGGAAGAATTGTGGGTATATCTTCGTAACGAAGAGATCAGACGACTGACAAACAAGAGAAGTAGCAGCAAAGGAGCCTGGGTCAAGAAAAAGGAGGAAGAAGCAAGAGAATAGGAATAAAAATGACCTCTCCAAGATAAAGTGCATCAACTATGCGGCACTAGGGCATTATGCAAACCAGTTTCTGAGGAAGAAGAATAAGGGAGATGTGTTTGACTCCAAGGCAGTGCCAACGAAGGTGAAAAAGGAGGTAGAGGACGATGACGATTATGCCATAAGTTCTCATGTACCTCTATAGAATAGGTGGGGAGACATCGAGCTATAGTCAGGAAGACTACAGGCGATGAGGGGCATGATCCTTGAGGTACCCAAACTCTTGGATCATACCTGGCTACGGGAGCCCCAAAGTGAGAGTAGCAGGATGGAAGATGACAGTAGAAGTGGATGCAGATGAAGTGACAGAGAGTGCTAGAGTGAAGTACTACCAAGCAATGCATAGAGGGTTGCAGCAATGAGAGAGGCACATAGGAGGTTGCAATAGTGAAGGATGGAACAAAGAGGTTTGTAGCGGTGCGAGAGGCACATAGTTGTTGCAGCAACATAGAGGCTGTAGAGGGAGCATATGATAGCGGCAGAGAGGAGGTTCAACATTGAGAGGGTTTCTAGCCTTAAAAGGATGTTAGTAGTTGGGTGGATCAGTTACTTACTTCTCAGTAACTGAGTTGAAGTGTAGAAGTAACAATGCTAGTGCTATGGGCAACATGATGCATCATGATGAGAGAGAACTGCAGTGCAGATGCAGTGTTGGGAGAAAGGACCAGCAACAACACAGATGCAGAGGGATTTGTCATACATATGTAGCAGTGGAAGTGGTAGGGCCATGGGCAGTAGTACAACATGCAATAATGTAGAGAGTGTTGGGCATGAAGGTCGATCATTAGCACATGTACCAGTGCTGTATAATCATGGTGATTCTCAGTGGTGGAGTATTACAGGAGCACATTCATCGCTAAGAGGGATTGTTGATTTGGGCTATCATCGAATGTGCTCTAGCTATGAAAATTGGTGGAGAGGCTAAAGAACGCGAGATATCCAAGACTCATAAATGGTTTGTGGAAATTATGGTTGGTGAAGGAGATATTAAAATAATTAATATTTTTAACGGGTTCCTAAGTCTAAACTTAGGAAAATAAAAATATTAATGGGTATTAATATAAAACTAGGATAGAAGGTTCTAAATGATGTGGATAAAGCTAAATCTAATCTTAGCAGTTGATTAGAGATGTAACATCGGATGTTGAAAACTCAACATAAAAAGTATAAGAGGAGGCTTGAGGGTCAGTTGGAGTTACACCGGAGTGATCAGTGAGTTTGATTTTCTAGAGCGGGGTTTTCTAAGACAAATTGAACTAGTGGTCAGAGTTGTAGTGAGGGGTAGTGAGTACAAGGCAAAGAGGAAGAAATAGTGCCAAAAAACCAGCGTGGAGGCAGAGTGGCAGATGCAGAGCCAGAGGGAGCCACACAGAGGCTAGAAGGTCTTGCGTCATCAACGCAGAGGTTGTAGAAGTGACACAGAGGGCCAGAGAAGCTATGTAGGTCCTCAGAGGGCTAACACAAAGGGTTTTAAGCTGACGTAGAGGCCAAGAGGGTTGACGCAGTGCTTCAGATTGTGTTGGAGAGTGTTTTGTGGGGTAGACTTTCATAATATTTTCTTCCGAAGAGAGGTATTACTGCCGGACTATTTATCTCTATTGGGTGAGCTAGCTTGGCACCCAATGTACTTAAGAAAAGTTTCTTAATAGTAAAACCCTCAGAACTATTGCACCGGTTTTCCTAATTTGGTTTTTTTCAGGGACAATTGTCTTAAAATAATGGTGTCCCTTGTGTGTTTGTCTATTTCTTTCAGTTGTTGATCTCTAGGTTTTTCAGATTGTATTGTGTTTATTTTAGTGTTTATATGGTTAAATAAGTTGTTAGTAATTAAACAAGTAGGCAAAATAAACCAGATAGTGCAGGAATGGTGAAAGTCCTCTATGAAGAGAGGAATACCAAATCACAAGGTGAAAGCTCTAGACCTCCAAGAGGAGAATGTTATCCAAGGATAGAAGGTAACAAGAATGGTGATAAACTGCCATCTTCTCCACAATCTTCATGCTTTTCTACAACTCTTAAGCAAAATGCTAGTGTAGAAAGTCCCTCAAATAAGGAAGATGAACAAGTTTGTACCTTTTGTCCACATGATGTGGAGCATGAGGTTCTATCAACACCTAAATTAAAGGAGTTGAAAGAAGAGATACAAAGAGTCCAAGAGGAAACATCCAAAATCAAAGGAGAGTTTGAAACCATCTTTGTATGTCAATCAAAATATGTGGTAAATGGTAAGAATTTACATGCTTCTTTACATGAAAGCGTTGATGTAAATTCATTTGTAGCCTTTGAAAAACATAGTAAAGGCATTGGATCCAATCTCTTAACCAAGATGGGTTACAAAGGAGGAGGCCTTGGAATAAACCATCAAGACATTAAAAATCCAATTTAGGCTAAGGAGAGACCCAAATATGAAGGCTTAGGCTATGTTGCAAAAGAAGAATGGTCTTATAGCAATAACTCATGTGTATCGTGTTCCTTTTGCCATAAAAGAGGACATGAGGAGGTAAGATGTTGGGATTTTCATCCAGAATCGGTACCCGTTTAGTTACTCAAGAATAAGGAGGACTTGAAGTGAAAAACATCTCCAAAGAGAGATGAACAAGTTGAAGAAGAAAGAAAGCTAAGCTCTTCTTGCCATGCAAGTTCCTCACGCAAGAAGCATTAGCCAAAGAACAAAAAAAAAGAGTTATAATCGTCCTGTTAATTCAAATTCTTTTCATAATCGAAAACAATATGCTCATTTGAATAACATGTTGAGGAAT